>JAMKCH010028122.1:0-18056 GCA_023653785.1 Ophioderma brevispina
AAGGGCCCAGGGACCATATTTGAATGATGGTCCTGAGCTAAATATTATCTGGGGAAAATATTCTAAGTCAAACATGCTCCAGGAGCATATTTTCTATAATGCTCCTGGAGCATGTGCCTTTAAATATGCTCCAGGATCATATATGCTATATAGCTCATGGAGCATAAAAATAATCTGGAAAAATTTCTAGAGTCAATCTGCTCAAGGAGGCATCTTTGCCATATGCTCCTGGGGCATGCGCATTCAAATTTCAATGCTCCAGGACTATATGCTCCAGGACCGATATTATTGGCCAACAGTGCACAAAATGATCCTTTTATGCCATGGCCTGTCTACTGTTACGAGCGTGTGTTTTTTACCACCGTTAAGGGGCACAGGCCTCATAGGAGGGGAAAAAAGTGACGGTACCTGGGCATCCTAAAGACCGACCGACCAGCAAGGGACATGGGATATCAAGGGGTGCATCCGCCGGGGACAGATTTCTTGCAACGGGTCAGTGACCCCGTTCATAAGCATTTCCAGCCATTTCAGCTCATTAACATCGATTGATTGAGTTTACAAAAAAACAATACAATACAAAGGCCTCAAAATTGACATATCAGGACAGCGGTAATGTATGCACTTGTTTTCCTTTAATTAACTTATTCATAGCATGGTTAGAGCTTTTTCATTCCCTGATTTTCCTATATCCCCTTAAATTTCATTCTTTTGAAAGATTCAGGTTAATGAGGCAACATTGCAACACTTCCTCTGGACCCCAGTAAAACTACTTCCAATTAACACCCCCGAACCCCATTAAAGCGTTTCCAATTAATTAAAATTGATCTCAAGTATTTAATGTTATTATGCATGATCGAGAATTATTCTAATGGCCCCTTGAAACTAAATAGATACTAGTTAAATCCCGAATGATAGTTTTACCAGGCATCTGGGGCAAGTGTAAAAAAGTTCAGGCTAAGTCATAAGCTTTATTCATATGCGTGTAATAGGTTTATAAAAGTTACCCAATCTGGCCTAAAATGTGTTTCCGATGGCTAACTTTTGATTGTATACAGCTCAACCTATTGCACCACCTCCCGTTTAGCTACCAACCGGGCTAATCGAATTTTAATGTCTCGATGGGGTGGGTCACATAGGGTAGGTCACAGTGACCCGGTCACAAAATGGCCATACCGGATCATACTATACTACAAGCCTAAGTCCAAATGCCTGAATACCCGGTCATGACTGCTATTTGAATTGTGTCAGGGATGTGAACACTTGCTTTTCTGAGGTTCCAGAAATTGCCACAAGACTGCACCCCCCCCCCCCACACCCCCGAACTCTTCTGTTTTTACAGAATGTAAACCTCCAAATTGTTTTCAAACTCGTGGAAGTGATTTCAGTAGGGATCCTTTTCATTATGTCATTTTTTATGCCATTATGTCCCTTTAAAACCCCCTCGTCTTACCAAGGGGGGGGGGGGGGTGAGGTGGTCCCCCGTATGAACTTCGCTCCGGTGAGCTAAAATGCTAAAAACTTTTCGTAAAAAGCTTCTGTTCTAGTAATCGGTTCTCTCATCCTTTCCGGTCATTTTAGCGAAAAAAATGTGAAGGTGGCACCTTCAACGGGGTTATGGTATGCCTTCAAGTCGAAGGGTAAGGTGGGGTGGTTACCACCCACGGATATTTTATGGTTGCATTTTTTGAAATATTAGGGCACCGTATGGAGAAAACTATCGTTTAATGTAAAACTAGCCAATGCCATCATTTAGAGCTAAAAACCAGCCATACAATCCGATATTCCTGCCGATTTTTAAGCGCCAAATTAGATTTTCGGCCTATTTCGGGTGGAAAATGCCAATTTTGCCGGACTCGAGGACTTGATGACGTCATTGTGACGACCCCCAATACTGGTCTGTTTGTACTTATGTTGTATCCTGGAGGGAGAACCATAGCTATCCAATTGGTATCAACACCATAAGCATCGGGGCTTTCTAACAATTCTCGAGGGGGGTGGTAACACCCCCCCCCCCCCTTGGTAAACGTGTACAAAAAAAGGCTTGGTAAGAGATTGTTAAGAGTACTCCCCCTCTTGATGTGCAGAGTTCCGGGAATTAACTCTTGTACTTGGAAATTTGTCTTCCGGGGGTAGATATTTCTTCGTTGCATCCACACGGCGATCGGAGACTTAGTTGAAATGAGTTTTCTATGTAGTCTAGAATTACTCCGAATAAGGTAGTACACACATTGTATATACACCTGACACAAAAAGTATCTCGGCATGTTTTTTATTCAGTATTGTGTCAAAGTCAGACCATTTTGAAAGTTTTCGAAATATACATTTCATTGTCTAGGTCTTGCTCTTTCATTTAATACCTGGCTTGTAAAATGCGTGCAGAAATGGTCGGGATAGAACGCCCGAAAGACGCAAACCCCCAAAACCAAAAGTTGCAGTTTTTGGATTTTTCAATGGGCATTGCAGTGTACTAGGACACGAACACGTGAACCACAATCAATATTGCAAATAGGCTTTCTCGCTCATTCAGTCGAAAAACCTCTTTGTGTAAAATCAATACACACGTATTATATTATTGCGTTGTACCACACAGTGACCATTGAAAAATCCAAAAACTGCAACTTTTGGTTTGGGGGGTTTGCGTCTTTCGGGCGCTCTTTCTCAGCCATTTTTGCACGCTTTTTTACAAGCAAGGTGTTAAATGAAAGAGCAAGACCTAGGCAACAAAAACTTTCAAAATGGTCTGCCTTTGACACAATACTGATCGAAAAACATGCCGAGATACTTTTTGTGTTTTTTTTTTTTTTTTTTTTTCGGTTGTTAGCTAATAAACGGTTTTAAAGAAAAACGGTTTTAACACTAAGGTGACCAAGGTTAGGCATTTGTTTTTGTTAGCAGTCCCGGTATGAATACGCTTCTCCGATCCATTATGCTTCATCAGCATAAAAGGTTGGGTCCCTGGAACTTCCTCTTGGGCAAAAACGAGAGCTAGTTAAAAAATCGAAGTAGTTAATTTTGGGATTATTTGGGAGGCGACAATTAATTATAATACTTAAATCAAATAATCCAATTTAAATTTTCGGTAACTGACGTGGTCTTAACTGTGTAAGTCTATGGGAAAGACCAGTTGAATTTGGACTTTATGAAAAAATTGACAGGTGGTATCAAATTTGCTGATATTGCAATTAATTATTTGATTAGCTAGTCTAGGGTCAAAATATATTTAGGAGTTGCTGAAGATGATAATGTGGAACCACTTTTTTCCCGGAGAGTAACAATTGACCATTTGTCAAAGGTCGAAGTTCGGATTTCTCATGTAAAACTCCCATGGGAAAGTGGTATCCTCGTTAAGTCTCGAGGAACCCCTGCTCTCTTGGGCACCACTAACGGAAGTTATTTAGCTTGGGCACTTAGGGTTGGGTTGTAGGGGAAGTTATGTCGTCATAAACACTTGTGCCTACCTTCGTTCTGTCTAGAATCGAAGAAAAACCATCAGAGTCATTTCGCTATGTCCCTGGAACGTGGAAAAGTGCAAGGTAAGAATACGAATCAACAAAAAAATTCGTGCAAGCCAAACCAAAACGCAAATGACAGCGTGAAAATTCATCATCATCATCATAATCATCAATCATATCATCATCATCATCATCACACTGTAAAAACCAGGTTTAGAAAGTGAAGGCACGGTGTGTTTAGGTGTTAATGTTTCGCAACACTTTGTGTTTGACCTTAAAACATGGTGTTTTAGAAATTAAATTAAAAAAAAAGTGTTTAGAAATTAAACAGTTGGTTTTAGATATTTGACATGTTTAGAGCTTAAACGTTTTAAAACGTTAGAAGTTCAAAGCATCAAACATGTCAAATATCTACTAAACCCCAACTGTTTAATTTCCTAAACACCAAATGTTTAATTTCTAAACACCATGTGTTTAATTTCTAAACAACAAAAAGTGTTTAATTGCTAAAAAACCAACCCTAACACAACACTGTAGTGTCAAAACCTAACATTAACACTATCTCTAAAGATGTACACGCTTATAACTCGAATACTTCGGACGGTTTTCTGTTCATATTTATGGGCCAATCACAAGTTTGGATATAATATAACCATTACGCTGCTCGATGGGTGTGAAGGAACCTTCGGAAGCCCGACAAAAACCTCTTGTAAAAACGTTTAAATCACAATGTTACTTTAATTACACACTAGTAGGCCAGGAACATGATACATGTTGGCCTTTTTAATTAAAATCGTGATCCAGAACTGGGGATTACTGATTCCTTCCTAAAATTTAAAACAATATTATTTTAACAGGAAAAGCTTTGTCCCCACATGAAATGGGGCACATTATTAGAAAAATGAATAATGTCAACTCAATTTATTCTAGAATATGAAAGACATAACACTCAATATGCCAAGCGAACATGGGCTATGATACTCCATAATCGGCCCGGAACACTTCACATTCTTTTACATTGGTCCATTGTTATTGTGCATGCAGTGGAACAGATTTCGAATGATATGTCCTTGCTGCATTGCCGCGAGTTCTTTCCTCGTTCGCGATAAAAGAAATCGTGAGATTCTACTGCGTGTTTCATTAAATTGACATATGATAATAATTTTTTTTCGAAAAGAAAATGTAAAGGGACATAAATTCATGAAAGAAAAGCCCCATGGCAAGGGTTGACCTAATTTGTGCATAACCTAACTCAGCAGGTTATTGTCTTTAAAACAATGAAAACCCTATTCTATTCAATTACCATGAAAGCACTGGGTATTCAGCGACCTACATTTTAGAAAATCATGAGCGAGGTGGAGAATGTTGCATTTAAGTTAGAACAGATATAGGCTCAAGAGGGTCTTCTCTACCCCACCCAGGAAGCATAAAACACTGATATAGGCGTGAGTTCTTTTCAACAGTGTCGGCAGTAACAATGGACTGCATACCCTGTTGAGAAAGATCTGACGTGTTTTTAGGTTGATTGATGAATACATTGCTCGATTGTTCGCTTGAGTTTACGCATAATAGTGGTCACTGACATTCTGGAGTAAATTGAGTTGACATTTATTCATTTTTCTAAATAATGGCACTCTTTTCATTTGGGGGATACAGCTTGTTCCTGGTTAACATAATAATTTAAAAATTTCGTGAAGGAAGTAAGTGTTCCCAGCGCTGGAGCCACGAAAGATCGGTAAATCGCGAGTATCATGGCCTTATAGGATTCACCTGTCCTTTATGTAACTTCTGTAAGGCCTGTTGAGGCTATTATCTGATTAAATCGATCCCAAATTGAGTTTCGGTAAAAGACGTTATCGCATCTTACTTTCAAATGGAAGCTGACATCTTGAAAAGCAAAACTCCACCCTGCATTTCGAATAAATTCCCGAAACTTTAAGGGGCTGCTTAAATTTTAAATAACAATAAACTCTTGGTAATTAAAACAACTTTGGACATTACAACCCCCTGGACTTCACCTTCTAAACACTGTTTTTACAGTTGCATCATTTTCATCATCATCAATCAGCATCGTAATCATGTTCATCATAATCATCATCAGCAGTCATACAAATCATCATCACCATCATCCTCATCAACAGAAAATATAAATATCAAAATAATAAAAAAAATAGTGCTTAATGGTTACAGACTGTTTGACACTAAGTAACCACAATGTTTCTTAGTTTAGTGGCGACATATTAACAAGGATATAACGTGGGGCATGCAAGAGATACCCAGATAACAATACAACATTGGACCAATTAAAATGGAGTACATTGTAGGCCTTACCATGGTACATGATTTGTATGTTATAATTTCTCTATATGTTCATTCTCCATTCCATTGAGATCTCTATCAAACTAGACTTTTAAGAAAAAAAAAATTCCCGCAATTAAAGTTCGTTAAAAATTCACAACAGAATTTAAGTTTAGATGATAAAAATTCAAATCAGTGGCCAATATTTGCTACTTTGATTTAATCTGACTTGTCATAATAAATGAGGACTCGTCACTTTATCTGCATACAAAATGCTACGCCACAAGTGCACGGTCTTCTGATACCAACTTTTTTTTCGTATATAGTCCTATCTTCCACATGTGAAATCAGCACAGTCATTCAGGAGGTCGCCAACATGGTTATTTTTTGTACACGAGAAAGCAATAAAATCGCTTGACCTCAATTAGCTGGTTAAAAGCACTTGCGGAATACTGGATATTCCTTATAAAATTCATGGATTATTGTTGCCAGAGTAGTGGCGTAAGCCAGAGGGGGGGGGCAAGGTCGGGGGGGCAGGGGCGCCCCACCCCCCCCCCCCCCCCCCCCCCAATAATTGATTTCGTCTGTGAGATGAGCCCGTTCGGTTCACTGGAAAATTTCAGGTCATGGCACTTGCAGGCCGGATTGTCGGCAAAGTATAGGTTTAAAGTTCAATGGACAGCGTGGGACAAGTAAATTTTACAAAATCGTACACAAATTAGCCCTCAGAAGACATTTAAAGCATATAAAACCCAAAATTTTCAGGGGGCTTCGCCCCCTCGACCCCACCGGGGCTTCGCCCCTGGACCCTACCCATTTTCTGTCGGTTGAAATGCGACACTGGCCCCCCAATATGAAATCCTAGCTACGCCACTGATTGTTGCGGAATGTCAACTACATCATTGGTCTAATATGACGTGAAAGGGTGTTTTGGGCTTAAAAGCAACGAATCAAAAGCGACGAATATTAAAAGTTTTGCAAAAGCGTGGTCTCTGGAGTTATAAAAAATCCCAACAAATTTTTAAGCACCCCAAATCATTAATTGAATTGTGTGCTACAAAAAAGTGTCTGTGCACGTGTTACTCTTTCTGTTTTAAGAAAGCTAAGACCACGAAAAATGTATAACCTTGCAATTACTAGCATCTCGAAATTGAATTCTCATATGCCATAACATGTGCCTGATTTTCACAGATTTGAAGCTGAACAGAAGTGTGCAGAGAAATGTCGACAATGGCAAGGTCGTTTGCCTACTGTATTTGTGAAAGCCAATGTAAAATGATCATTCCAACTTTTTATAGTGTGAACAATAGTACTTGGGTGAACTGCCGACTAACTGAACATGTTTCCACTGTCCCTAACACCACTGGCGAGGCAAAAATTTTGTAAAACGTTTTTCTACGGAGTGTGAACTGCGCACTATGATGAGCTGCGATTTTCCGTATTGGAATACGTGTTTACACAATTGGCACTCGACCAGACCCTCCTAAGCCCGGTGTAAAAGAAATGATAGGGCATAGATACGTTCGCCGTTTTTTTTTTTTTTTTAACGATCTTTTCGTGCTACAGCGTGGGGATCACTTACTTCATCACTAAAATTTTAAAATATTATGTTAACCAGGAAAAGCTGTATCCCCAAATGAAAAAGAGTGCACATTATTAGAAAAATGAATAAAATGTCAATCAATTTACTTCCAGGAATGTACAAGTGTACCAATATGTACACGTAAACTCAGCGAACAATAGAGCTAATGATATTCAACAATCAACCTAAAAACACTTCAGATCTTTTCTCAACAAGGGTAATGCAGGTCCATTGTTACTGCCGACACTGTTGAAAAGAACTCAGCTATCTCGGTGTTATGTCCCCATATTGAGTTCTAGTATCTGTCCATAGCATAAATGGCAACATACTCACCTCGATCATGATTTTTAAAAATGTAGGTCGCTGAATACCATTGCCTTCATGGTAAATGAATAGAAATAGGGTTTTTCATTGTTTTAAAGGCCAATAACTTGCGGATTGTAGGTTATTAGGCACAAATTAGGTCCGGCCTTGCCAGGGGCTTTTCTTTCATGATTTTGTCCCTTTACATTCTTTTCGAAAAAAAAAAAATATTAGTAATCATATGGTCAAAATTTAATCTGAAAAACACGCAGTAGAATCTCACGATTTTCTTTATCGCGAACGAGGGAAGGAAAGAACTGCGTCAATGCAGCAAGGAATATCATTCGAAATCTGTTCAAACTGCATGCACAAAAACCATGGAACAGATGTAAAAGAATGTGAAGTGTGTTACGGCCGATTAGTGAGTAGCATTAGCCCCATGTCGCTGAGCATGTGAGGTTATGTCTGTCATGTTTAGAAATAAATTGAATTGAGTTGAAACTAAATAAAAAATTTTTCTAAATAATTTGCACCCTTTCATGTGGGGACAAAGCTGTCCTGGTTAAAATTCAATATGGTTTTATTTAGGGAAGGAAATAAGTAATCCCCAGGTATGGAGCACGAATTTAATTAAAAGGCAACATTGTATCATGTTCCATGGCCTATGAGTGTCCCCCATGAGAGAGTGTCCTTATAGCTACCATGACAACATGTACGGAATACCCGTGACCTTGTAAGCCGAGGCAATTCATTTGGTAACAGTGCTGAAACAAAATGAGCACACAGACTCAATGGAGGAGAACACAATAGACAGATGGGTGGTAGACACTCAGTCACACGGACACTGTAGTATATGACACCTGCATGAAATTCTTAGCAAGGTTATTGACTTACCAGTGTGGAAAAACCATCCGTTACAATTTTTGACTCTTTGTCCTCTCTTCGTTCCCATGTGTGCAGAACAATGAATAGCTGACGAACGTGAAACTGTCCATGAGTATGCACTGGAACAATGAACCCTTCATTGTCAACAATTTTCACCGGGTTAACAAATACAAGATACTTAGATTCAAAAAAACTTACATGTTAGGGTTTTAGTCCACTGCAGGGTGTTGTTACATTCTGTTTTTACTTTTGTCTATTATCATAATTTTTGTGTGGGAAACAGCTTGTACTGATAGTTACACTAAACATCTTTGTTAATACTTGCGGACTCACATGGGGATAAATAACTGACGTAAAGCCGGTATATTGATATCATCCATGGGTGCGCGTTGCAATGTTTTATACCATACCTTTCACAAATATTTGGTTCCATATGCCCTTAGTTTAATTTGCCATTTCCCTAATACCATTCAGTGAAACTTCTTAATTGATAAACAAAATAAATAAATTTGATCCAGTTTCTAGACCTAACAATTCAGCAGAAAAGTGGACAAGCGTTTCAACAGAAAAGTGGAGGAGTATGGGCATGTTTACACCACTCCGTTAATTAAATGCTCTACAAGGATTCACTTTGACCTGATTTCAAATTTACCTCTGTACTAAATTTACCCATACTTTTTCTAAGATGTTGGGCAAAAACAAAATAGGATATAGCATCCATCAAGCTAGTAAAGAATCTCTTTTCAAAACATTGATAAACGTATTAGTCCACTCAATCTATGGAAAATACTAGTTACACCTGGACAAAATTGCTACAGAAGGTTTTTTTGCTGTTACTAGCAGTAAAAGATACCCCAAACAACATATCAAAAATGCAGAAAAAGGGAAGCCTGGCATAACATGTTAATTTGCATTTATCTTACGTGGACGTATACGCCCATATTTCGACAAATATAGTTCATAAATGCATGTTTAGGGAGATTTTCCATTTTTCTGTTAGTATCTGAACATGTTTTGCATGGCTATGCCTGCAAGGTGTGTAGCACTTGCAATTGATATATTAAAAGTGGAAAGTGATGGTCATTATTCACAAGATAGCCGCAATTTTCCCGCCAAAATGAATTTTGCATTCTAGATGATTTGTCAGACTGCAATCGGGATGGGGAGATCTTTATTTAGCAAATTATTATTAGATAGTATTTATTCAAACACATTGGGTCAACTAGTGCCGGGGGCACTCCCTTTGCGAAAGAAGTGATGGGTATATGTGCCTCGGCCAGGTGAAAAATAGGGTCCTTTCCCGGGTCCTTTGAGATAAAATGTACCCAAAAAAGTTGAATAAAAATGGGGTAATCCAGTATGAAACTTTAAGAAGGGGCCAATGATGTTAAAACCTGAAGTTAAAATTAGGGAAGTGCTCTTTCCGAGTTCAAATGCCATTATAAAATTTAAAATTGCCTGCCATGAAATTGTAAAAATTGTTAAAAATGTGACTTAGGCTCCAAAAATTTTGAATTGGTGTTCAATGCTTTGACAAAGTTGAAAATTTATGAAAAACTGTGATAAAAGAAGGAATAGAAGGAAAGAAGAAGAGAAATAGGGGTCATTGGTATGTGAAAATGTTTAAAAGGGGGTCTTTAGTAATAGCATGGGGAATAGGAAGGACAGCAGCATAAAAAAGGCGGTCAAGCATTCAAGACGTTACCAACGTCGGCACATTACAAACCTTGACTACGCAGCTCGAACAGGGGATGTGATATGGGTTGCACAAGATCTAATGCCCAAAGCACCATTGAAGAATGCAGAGATAAGTCACCTACATCTAAATTGCCAAAGAAACGGAATGAAAAATTTTTTTTTTTTTCATGACCTGTCAATGAGGAAAAGAATCATCAACCTAACTGCACTACACACGCGTTTACCCAACTCAAAAAGGTTAGACTCAAGTTCCTCGCGTTTCCTATGTGGGACAGCAAGAAAGACTTCAGAGTTAAAGGGCCATGACCTTATCGCCAGATGTTACCGGACGGACGTGGTTCAACTGTTGGTATTTTTAAGAAAGATACTATTTTCTCATTTACCCTGTGAACATCTATATGGCTAAAGCATATTTGGTTTGGAAGTGATGGAGCAAAATGTACCCCATTTTGGTCGACCGATATTAATTTTACACATACAGGCATGTCCCATAAAAAGATTACCAACAAACTAAAAACTTATTAAAAAATATAAACTGCACATTTTTGCCATATATTTTGAAATTTATGTGTAGTCAGATCCTAAGCTAATCCTCGCTTTTATTCCATCCACTTTGATGACCTAAGCCCCGTGGAGATATTGTCAGTTGAACACAAAGGATTACAAGATACCACTTGGGCCAGTTTCACCTGAAGGTTTCAAGGAAAAAACTAAAGTATAGGTGGGGTAGTGTAGCATCATTGTGGATTAAACCATTTTCAAACAAAAGAATATTGTACAGATCAGAGTGAATGTATTATCATGCATTGAACTACTCAATATATTCTTTTTCAGGAAAGACCAGGAAATTATATGTTGTGGGTGAAATGAGGGGGGGACTCACTCTCAGGAGACAATTAATCATGAAATTCATGGAACTTGGGGGAATTGGACTGCTGAAACTTATGTTAAACAGTCTATAATTTGCTGAGGGACAAGGTGTGGAAAACGCTCTACTGTGGAGGGACAATTACCCTTCCCTATTCCCAAAATGCCTCCAAGGTGCCAGGAGGAATATGATTGAAGAAAAGCAGTGTTCAATAACAGAGCAATAAAGGAAAGGATTGTTGTATTAAAAGGTCTCAGTTTACTTTCAACAAGGGGTTTTTATGGTTCAACCGTCTGCTGAAACCTGGAGTAGTAAAGCTGAAAAACAACAAAGACTGTTTGGAAGAATTAACATGCACACATGTATTTATTAGCAATTGCGACATTATAAAGTTATAAAATGTCATATCACAAGAAGCAGCACTGTATACTATTTGTATTCAATTTTCAATAAAGAATGTCTTGAAGGTGTGATTTTCAATGACAAAGTTGTGATTGATAAGGATAGTCGAAAATGGCCCCCAAAAGGTTTTAAACTGCTCAGATAATTAGCCATAACTCCTGAACATACCCCCAAATTACACCAACTAAAATATCATGAAACCTGGAACAATCCTAAAAAAAGTCAGTAAAAACTCAGTTAAGATGACTTCAATTTTTGGATAAAAAATTAATCTTTGATTGTATAGTTTTTTTTGGGACAGTTTAGGGCTAGAGGGCTAGAAAAATCATGCTTTTTGATTCACATGGAAAAACGTGTTTGAAATATCAGCGGGCAAAACTTTACAGGTGGGGTTTATGGATGACGACCCATCTATCAGATGAAAAACTTTTTTTTTACTTAAATCGGGTCCGTCCCTGTGTCAAATTATTGTATAATATTAAAATATAGTCAAAAATGCAAATATTTTTATGCAAATTAGCCATACTTCCATGCTTCTCCTTTTTTCTACCTTGTTGATATGTTGTTCGGGAGGTTTGTACAACAAGTTCAGCAAAACCTTCTGTAGCAATTTCTCCATCATCCCGTAGATTGAGTGGACTATATCCTCATGTATAGCCCTACTAAAATGCATTTTTCAAGAAAAAGGAAGCAAACCCACTCTGCCGAAACCAAAGTAGCAAGCTTTAAAATGGGAAGTAAAATCATTGGTTCATTGACCAACCGTTAGTGCATGGGGGGGGGGGGGTCCTAGTGACCCATGCTAATTAACAGGCCAAAACGACGCAATGGATTTGATTCTTTTTGCACAATGCATCGCAACTAAATACACAACTTAACAAAAACTATAAATCAAATATATTGCAACTTTACAAAACGCCGACGAAAACAACATTGGCCCCTAGGCCACCCAAGGCGTAACCATAGGTGTGGATTGGTGAAGCTGGCCCCCCCCCCGTGCCCACCGGCGCATGTAGATGTATCAGAATTCCTTTTTACGCACGTGTGCCCTGGTCGATGTTAAACAGTGACGCCAGACCGAACATACGACGCTATAGTAATTCTAACTCACTATCCCCCCCCCCCCCCCCCGCAGATTTTTCCCGATCCGACTGGGAAAAATGTGGGTCTACCCGGCGGCGTAACGAGTCGAAATGTTTCGCTCTTGAAATCCTGGATCCGCCCCTGATGCTGCCCCACTGCAAATATGTGTGGCCCCCTCTTCCCCCCCCCCCCCCCCCCCCCTTAAAAAACCGGTTTACGCCACTGCCACCTCCCCCCTCCCCAATATGCATTTGAGTTGTTTATGTACAAAATAATAATGCGACACACGTTCATGGTATTACTCTGGGTATCCACCCACTCCTGACATACCAATCTTCGTCAATTCGAATATTGGTCGGCAAGTTGAAGCAATAACATGTTTCAAAAGTAGACAGTGGCGGCGCCACGGGTGGGCATGGGGGCTTTTGCCCCCCTCCCCGATTTTTTCTTTCCCCTTCAGTCCCCCCCCCCCCGCAGAAGAAAAATGAGGTAATTTTTGGAAACACTAAAAAAAATAAACAATTTTGGGCCAAAATCACAAAATTTTTTTGAATTAATCTGCGATTTGGGCCAAAATGGTTAAAATTGCCCCCCCCCAATTTCACCTT
The DNA here is from genome assembly GCA_023653785.1 of Ophioderma brevispina. NCBI lineage: Eukaryota > Metazoa > Echinodermata > Ophiuroidea > Amphilepidida > Ophiodermatidae > Ophioderma > Ophioderma brevispina. The sequence continues at coordinate 13,180 of JAMKCH010028122.1, forward strand.
GCCCCCCCCCGAAAAAAAGAGGCTGGCGCTGCCACGTAGTAGGGTCTAGTAAGAATGTTAAAAGAACCTATTTCTTTGAATAACAGGCGTAAAACATCTGAATTACTCAACTTAATGACCTTTGCCCGTAAGTACTTGTCTGTCACAATTGTACTTGTCTGGTAACATTTCCTGTGGTGCAAGTGCGTGCCATCTAGATCGGGTCAGGGGGTCGGGCCGAGTATAAATATGGGGCATTGTCCTATCTATCGTTTTTTTCGGTAGTCCCCATCGAGGGGCTTTGAGGAAACAAGTGCAAATTCTAATAAATTATAAATCCTATAACCGGCTGTTCCCACAATCAGATTTTCTTGAAAATTAATAAAATGTTCCACTTCAATTTATTTCCCCAAATCAGTGACCAATGATACTTTAGACTTCAGCAATCATGGAGCAAAGATCGTCATTAACCGGCCCGGTGTGCGGTGTAGAAAAAATACTTCAGATTCCTTGTTCAGCTGGGAGTGCATGACCATTGTTATATGTCTCACGGTGAAAAGACTCAGGTGTTACTACCTCTCCGATTTAGATGAAGTCCTTTTTTAATGACGTAAGCGCAAAATACTTATCCTCATTCGCAAATAATTAATCTTGAGCTTCTATAGTGCGTGTTCAATTAACTTTGTCAATGTTTTTCATCATTTATTCGAAAAGGAAGAAAGAAAAACAAACATCATGCCAGAATGTTGCTGGGCAAGATTTGACCTAACAACTTTGTGCAGAATTAAAATCCGTAACTTATTGCTTAACTACATTTGTATTAAATTTACCGCGCTTTCAGAAGAAAACTTAGGGTCAACGACCTGTATCATAATGTAAATGATTAGTTATTGTGAAAGAGGACGGGTATTTTGTTACTCAACCCGAATCGTGGAGGTGATAACACCTGGCTATAACAATGGCTCCGCATACCGGGCCTATCGTAATATCTTTAGTTAATGGTTTGCTGAAGTCTATACATATCCATTGGTCACTGATATTATGAAAGAGAAATTGATGTGACATTTTATTCATTTTTAAGAAAATGTGCAAGTTTTATTTGGGGCAACAGACGGTTATGTCATGTTAATAACTTATCAATAATTTTACACCGGGTTTTGCCTTATCCCTTTGAAGGGACTACGGAATTTGTTATGCAGATTGTTATTTGGTGTACGCCCCATAGTCTATTACAGGCGGAGACGGACAAAAGCTGGCGCCAGATTTTGATATGAACGACAATCACGCATCTGCAAAGAGCGCCAGTATAAAACACACACACACACAACACAAAACGCGCCACTAACAATTCCGTCGGACGAGCACAGTCTATTTCCTATTCGGGCTAGTGGTCGTGTAACCCATATCCATTGCAGCTCTCACTTCATATTCTCTACTGGATAAAGGACGTCGTTCCCATGTGGGATCAAAGGATGTCCTAGGATATGCCCGCCGTCTCCGACATGCCAAGATAGCCTTCACAAATGAACAATTTTTAATACCTTTAAAATCAATGGTGAATAATCCATTATCCCCGGTTGGTGTAAAACGCATAGCGCATAAAGCCATAAGACTGCCATTACGCATAAGAATCCGGTATTACGGAGCATAAGAGCATAAGCGCATAAGAGCATAAACTAGCAAGCAAAGAATAACCGTATATCCGGATCATAATCGCTAAGAGCATACACTGCATACCAAACACGCGTAAGAGCATAAGACTGCATGCCCAACCGCATAAGACAATAAGTCTGCATTACCCAGCGCATAATAAGAGCATAAGAACTGCATGAACGCCTAAGAATACCGATGTACAACAAGCCATAAGAGCATAAGCGCATAAGAGCATCAGACTGCATTAAGCATAAAATAACATTTCTAAGGGCATTTTAGGTAACAAATGGTCCTATTTGAACGATTTTTTTTTTTCTCGAAAATTTTGTGCAATTTGGACCCCATGTCTAGGTTTTTCTGCCTTTCAAAAACGATTGATTTTACAGATGTTTTCCTTTCCTCTCTTCTACTTCATTTCTAAATTGCAACCTATCCCAGGATTTAAATGGCAGGAAAATGGGCCCAAGTCTAATGATTTTTTTGTGAAAACAACCCATTTGGGAGGGCAGACATCCCCTATAGCCTTGACATGTCATATCCCCCTCCCCCAATTATGCTCGGATGTATGGTAACTCGAATGCGTTTTACACCATCGTGGGCTTATTCTTTTTGCTCCGTTAGACTTCCGTTGGCTTATGCGTTTTTTACACTCTTAATTCTTCTCAGCGCTAAATGCTCCGTACCATACCGTTATTATTCTATGCGCTTATGTGATTATATTGCGTATATACGTGGTTATTCTTATGCTTTATCACTCTTAGCTATTATGCTTATGTTCTCGTATATCGATTATTCTTAATGCGATTATGCACTCATTATGCGATAATGCTCTTATCGATTATGCTCTTATGCGATTAAGTTCCGTATATACGGTTATCTTATGCTTATGCACTCTTAATGCTCTTATGCGATTATGCTTTATGGCACTCTATGCCTCTTTGCAGTCTTAATGTCGGTTATGCGTTTTACACACCACATTATCCCCCCTCTACCAGCTTTGTACCACGGTTTTTGATACTACCTACCTAGCATGGCTCCCTATGACGTCATAAGTCCGCCGAGGCGGTCCAAAATTGGCAACCACTATATACCTTTCGACTTTGACAGAATACCTTTAGGTGCTACCTTCACATTGTTTTTCACTAACGTGACTTGAAAGGATGACACATGATTTTTTTTTCACCTGGAAGCTTTCAATCTAAAGCTTTTGGGGATTTTAGCGCACGCGCACCGGACGGGAGGGATGTTTACTTATTGGGGTGGAGTGGTGGTGGTGGGGTAATACGAGGGTTAAAGTTGACCTATTTTTTCGCACAATTTTCTAATGAAACTCTTTTGTGTGCGTATTTATGTACCCCGAATGTAAGTGTCCGTATATGATTGAATAGTATTCAACCATATCCAACGTTAATCCTCACAGCAGCCGACACATCCCGTTGGTTTGTATGACGGGCCAATTTGTTCAAATAGATTCTCTTCAACAGACTTTAGTAGGGCGTCTGTGAAAATTTGATATCCGGGTTTAATAATATAGGATTTAAAACAAAAAAAAGACGTGTTGCAGTTAGTGTTTGCTGTATAACGGATTGTCAGTGGTAAAAAGAACCATTTTTGACAAAATAATCCTACACAACGGTATTACGTTTTTTCTTGGAAATTGACTAAATGTCCGTGTTTTCAAAATTGCAGTAGTGCTTGAACTGATGCTGGTGTATTCATGTCCAGCGGGATTTGTTGGCTGCTGTGGTTAATCCTTAATCCCCTGCACATGAACCATCCATGGGGGATTATCAATACATTCATTTCAGCACATAGAGTGTTGTAACATGCCTATCTCGTCTTCTATATAGTATACTATACTTTGTTCCTCACCAAATTGGCAAAATTATCGGTTTTGTTTATCCTCGGCGTGCAAGTACTCCACTTGCCGAAAACGTTCACACGCGCTTACATACGCAATACGTGTTTCTTCCTCTTGCTATCTGTGCGTATTTCTTAGGCCATGATACGTTCGTGTTTTAACGATCTTTTCGTGCCACAGCGCTGGGGATCACTTACCTCCTTCACTAAAATTTTTAAAATAGTTATGTTAACCAGGAAAAGCTGTATCCCCAAATGAAAGAGTGCACATTATTTAGACAAATGAATAAAATGGTCACATCAATTTACTTCCATATGTCAGTGACCAATATGTACACGTAAACTCAAGCGAACACTAGAGCGAATGAAATATTCAACAATCACCTAAAAACACTTCAAGATCTTTTCTCAACATGGTATGCAGGCCATTGTATCCTTGCCTACACTGTTGAAAAGAACTCAAGCTATATCAGGTGTTATGACCTTTCCTTCCCCATATTTGATCTCTAGTATCGGGTTTTTCATAACTTAAATGGCAACATACTCACCTCGCTCATGATTTTTAAAAGTAGGTCGCTGAATACCCTTGCCTTTCATGTGTAAATTGACTATAAATAGGGTTTTTCAGTGTTTTTACAGAACAATAACTTGCTGCGCTGATCCTTAGGTTTAGCAACAAATTAGGTCAGCCCTTGCCATGGGCTTTTCTTTCTATGAATTTTGGTCCCTTTACAATTTTCCTTTCCGAAAAAAAATTATTATCATATGGTCAAATTTACTGAACTCAGAGTAGAATCTACATTTCTTTAATCGTGAACGAGGAAAGAACTCGCGTCAATGCAGCAATGACATATCATTCGAAATCTGTCAACGGCATTCACAATAACAATGGACCAGATTAAAGAATGTGAAGTGTGTTCCGGGCCGATTATTGATATCATTAGCCCGCATTGGTTGCGCTTGCATGTTGAGGTTATGTCTGTCAAGTCTAGAAATAAATTGAGTGCATTTTTTGTATTCATTTTTCTAAATAATGGCACCCATTTCATGTGGGGACAAAGCTTTTCCTGGGTAAAATAATATTGTTTTAATTTTAGGGAAGGAAATAAGTAATCCCCCGGTCTGGAGCACGAATTTTAATTAAATGCCAACATTTGTATCATGTTCCATGGCTATCTATATCAATTCGCGGTGTGCAGAGACTTGTCCATCTGGTGATCTTCTTCTTAGGCGTTCCCACAAGTCATTGGTAATGGCTTGTTTCAGTGTCAGGATTTAGTCAACTGAGTATGCTGATCCGTGGGGCCGCGTGTATCTATGTACGGACGCCTCCTAGCATGGCCCCCTCTGGCACAACCTTTCCCCCCTTTTTGGGTTTATACAAC
>JAMKCH010028123.1:0-18661 GCA_023653785.1 Ophioderma brevispina
TCGAGGACATACAGTAAAATAAATACCTTTATGTGTATTTTCTAGACACATTAGATCGACTTTATACAAAAAGCTTAACTCTTTGACGACACTATCAAGTGAATCCACCCGAAAGAGTCAAAAGATTTTGAAATTTGCAGGAATAGTTTAAAAGTGAAGGTAAGTATGTAGAATTCCATAGTTATTTTTTTCCAACTGAAAAATAGAAAACTATGAAAAACAGCATATTCAAAGATTGACTCCCCAGTGAATTACGTGTAGTAGGAAGTGTCCGTACGGACAGTTCTGACTAAAATATCCATTTTGTCCTTATTAGGCACTTTTGGCGATTCACTTGTAGGTTCATGTTAGGAATCCGATAACTGTGCCAAAATGTGCAAAAAAAATCGGATTTCTGATTGATTTTTTTATTTTCTGCTGATTTAAATCACTGATAGTTGCCTTTTTAAATTTCACATGGCCTGCATGGGTCCTGTATCGATCGAGTGGTTGGTTTTTTTTTGTTTTGGTTATAGTCGACACGGCCGTTTCGGGGGTGTGTATCTTGCTACTTTTATTCACTCCTGGGTCTAAGCCAACTCCAGCATCTTGTGATGCGTTCGCGAAACAGAGATAAGGCCCTGTCGGATTGGGTATATTTATCCTTGAATTTAACATCCCGTATGTTTTTACTTTTTAAAATCTGTGTTGAGATATGATCGGATACTGTTGAGGTACGAAAATGTAAGAAACAAGGCGAACTCTATTTACGCGATGCGGAAAATATGTCCCCGCCGAAGAATCACGATCACACTAAGTGATGACTCTAAAAATAGCACCGGTCCATCTAATCTTTTTTGGCCACCACTAGGCTCGAAAAAATTGGTACCTTTTGGTGGAATGACTCAAGAAACATTTAAATATCATTGTTAAAAATCCTGAAAATTCAATAAATTTAGTAAAAATATGATCAATTTATTCAATTTGCCAACACTATTTTTGAAAAAAATCATTGTGACCACATTTCAATTTGGGACCCAAACGAGGTCTAGAAGAGGGGCAAAAACACAATATTTTCACCATTTCCAAGAAAGTAAACAGGCTGGCACCCAAAAGAATGACCACGGTGTAACAACCAAAAACTAAAAAGAATACTTTCAATGACAACATGGGTACTAACATTATGTTTAATACCTTTGTTGTGGTATACTTTTCCCCCCTCCACCATCATTGACGCTGTTATTTGCATATCAATTAGACTCATTTGCATATTTATTTTGCCCGAAATCGCCCCCAAAATCTTAATCAGGTCGAGAATTCTCAGCCCAACTTCGTTCCACCAAGTTACATCATGATACGCCTACGAACTCCAGAAAACTTGTACACAAGCCGTGCGGGAAAAAGTTTTCATAAATTATGCAAATTAGTATTTAATTAGCATTATTTTACACCCAAAATTTAATAAGGTCGAGAAATCATCATTCAACCCGCTTTCTTCCCAACAAGTTACATCATCATAGCCCTCATGGAACTCCAGATAAATAGTCCAAAATATGGTCACAATGTGACATTCTGTGTAATGGGGACCTTTCGACCTTTTCCCCCACCCCCTGACAGACCCAGGGGAGGACCGGCGGGTATGGAGTACATGGTTAGTTGGGGCTTCCCACCTACAATATACCAAATTAGGCTAATCTCGCTCATCCAGAAAAAAAAGATAGAACAAATGTTCCAGGGTTAAACATTTTTTATCACGACATACATACATACGGACCATACGGACGGAGCCCATTTTATAGTACCCTCCCCGAACTTCGTTCGGCTGGGGGACAATAAGAAATGTTCTCAGCGGATCCATGGACCTTTAACCGAAAAAAAATTAAGCCCAAAGCTTGTGTGGTTTATTTTGTTAGGTGCCGGAATTCATAAAACTGGTCGAAAGAAGTGGAGTAACCTTATGGAAAACAACCATCATTGATTACCAACCTGGGTTCATAACTCTTCCTTGGCATCCTGGTAGCTCTTGCCACTCGTACCAACTACTTCAGAACATACGACCTGGTCTCTGAAAAATAAAAACACTAAGTACATATTCTGCTCTTTCCTGAAAGGTCTTTCACTTTATTTCCACTCCACCAAATGAGTTCTGTAAGGCACCATCTGACACAACTTATGAATTTGAAACCCTTAACGGAATAGAGCCATGGTATTCCGTTAGGTTCCGAAATCATAAGTGTCAGAAAAAGGGGGTCAGAGGAAACCTTACAGGAACACCAGATTTTTTGTGCAATTTGTTGACCTTTTGGTGCATTATTAATATTTCGCTCAATTTGTGTAACCTTATACAAAGGCCTATACTTTTCTATGGTCACAGAGTGCAGGCAACATGTTCCCCAATCAAACAATTTTCAAAATTCCCACATGGAAATCTGCCTTAAATCAACCTGTGAACTGAACAGAGAAAGATTGTGGCCATCAATACTCCAAATCACATAAATCACATTAGCCATTGGTTATACAAGGGAGTTATATGATAGTTTTCAATTAGGAAATTAATATTGGAGATCCTGATAATAACTTAAAATAGTGTAATTAGTGTGGTGGCTCTGAAATTTTGCTTACTGGTGAGTGGAAGTGAAAAAAAAGACATCAATCCTCGGACAGCTTGTGTACTTTACCGTCGCGTTTTGAAGGATATTAGGCCTCACAGACCTTGGACCTTGAGACGTGACCTTTGACCTTGAGTACGTGGACCTTTGACCGTGTACGTGACCTTGACCTCATAAACAAATGTGCGGGTGTGGCATGTGAACTCCTAAAAACCAAGTTTGGTTCCAATTGAAACTTCACCTTTTCAAATGAGGTCATTTTCCATTTTCAGCATATCTTACAAACTGGGAAATCTACCTCATATGACCTTGACTTTTATTGGACCCGACCTCATCAACAACTGGGGGGATGCCCGGTTGTAGCGTGTGACCAAGTTTGGTTTAAATCCATATTAAAGTATGTGGATATTACAGGAAATGTTAACCCTTTCCACAACAACCAGACAAACAAAACAGACATCAACAGACAGACTAAAGTGGACAAGAGATCCCTATGTGTCTTAAGCCTTAGGCAGCCACGACCAAAAAATCATTAAACTTATAAGTTATCGGCAGGTGTAGTGGTCCAATCCTATTTTATGTAAGATAAATTAACAAAGGAGTTGACTGTTGAGCTGACATGCAGCCTGTACCTTATAATTGTATCACAGTGCTCACCACTGCATGGTGGCTGTGCATGTGTGAGTGGGTGGATGTGTGTGGGGTGTGGGGGGGGGGGGTGTAGGTGTAGGTGGTGTTGAGCTAGTTGTACTGCTGTGGAATGTGATTTGTGCATGTGTGTATGTTGGTGTGGTGTGGTGCAGTTTTTTAAAGAAATGGATTCAGCTAAAATAAAAGTTGATCTAATGGAAGCGTCACTCTGAAGCTGTCTGAACCTACCCTCCTCAAGGACCGACGTCGATTCGACGCCAAAGCTTGGTCAAGAATTTTTTACCCAGTCGCGCCCCCCAACTCGACTGTGTCTTTCCTTTGTATGGTTTTCTTTCTTTCTCTTCTTCTTTTCTTTCGTCCAACATGGCTAATATCTCAGACAGCAACATGTCATATTGACAAAAACTTATGACAAGGACAATTAATACACCCAAAATTTTGACATTGACCAGTGGTTGTCAAAGGTTTCAACGATAGGGTTCACAGGGGTCAACAACGTTAACCACGCAAAAAATCTAGATTTAGCGCAAATCTCAAAACTAATACTGTCATCTTGTAGGACTTGATCAACACTACAAAAAAGTCAATCATGACTTCATCACTTCACCCAGGGTTTAGGGGTCAAAGGTCAAAATACTTCAAATTACGTTACACTTCAAATCACTACTCCTCCAACAGCTTAAGCAACCTGATCGTGTGAGTCATGCATATGAATTAGCTTGAGCCCCTTTACAAAGGTTATGGGTCAAAAGGTCAATATGGGGTCATCTGGGGTCACAGAGGTCAAACATATTTACTGTGTGTAAAATTTAAAATAAGGTCACATAGAAAATCTGTTTAGCGCATCTTATAGAACTTGATGAGCGGTCAATAAAAGTCAATCATGACTTCATCACTTGACCCATGGTTTAGGGGTCAAAGGTCAAAATACTTCAAATTACGTTACACTTCAAATCACTACTCCTCCAACAGCTTAAGCAACCTGATCGTGTGAGTCATGCATATGAATTAGCTTGAGCCCCTTTACAAAGGTTATGGGTCAAAAGGTCAATATGGGGTCATCTGGGGTCACAGAGGTCAAACATATTTACTGTGTGTAAAATTTAAAATAAGGTCAAATAGAAAATTGTTTAGATCCCATCTTAGAGGCTTTATGAGCGTCAATAAAGTCAATTACGGACTGTTCATCATTGACCCATGGTTTAAGGGGTCAAAGGTCAAAATACTACTTCAAATAGGTTACACTCAAATCACTACTCCTCCAACAGCCTTAAGCACTGATCTGTGAGTCATGCATTGAATTAGCTTGAGCCCTTACAAAGGTATGGGTCAAAGGTCAATAATGGGGTCTCTGGGGTCCCAAGAGGTCCAAACATATTTACTGTGTGTAAAAAATTAAAAAAAGTGTCAATAGAAAAATCTGTTTAGCAAAGGCGCATCTTTAGAACTTGATGAAGCGGCAATAAAGTCCTCATGACTTCTCACTTGACCCATGGTTTTAGGGTCACCAGGTCAAAATACTTCAAATTACGTTACACTTCAATCACTACTTCTCTTCAAGCAGATACATAATTTGTGCATGTGGCTCATGGATTGTGGTGTCTTTTTGGCATCCCCGACAAAGTTACTTAATGATATTTTGATCAAAGTTCAATTTGGGGTCACAGGAGTCCAAGACCTGATTTTCACTAAAAATGCTACTTCTACAAGTTCCGGTCTGAGTACTCTCGACTGTGTTCAGATCTGTAGACAGATCTAGTTATTATTGTGATGTCAACGTTCATTTATATGACTTCTGTGAAGCTTTACCTCATAAAAATTGGGAAAGGAGTGAAACTTATGAGTATTTCATGTTTGCTGGTGAAGTGCCATCAAATCATCTGTGTGGATTGTGTTGATACAGTGTCGAATGCTTGAGTATCGTTGAACTTGACCATATAAAAACATGATAAAAGTGCATTGTCGGCTGTGCATGTATTCTTGATTTCTCCGATACAACAATCACAATATTTACGATATTGCTTTCACAGAAGTACAGAAAGCAAGGAAATGCTATCACAGAGACTGATATTGCCTTCTGCACAGTTGCTATTTTGTCTATCCTTCACCACTATGCCAAAGCATTTATCCATCATTCTAACAACACACCTGCAACAAGACTATACAAAATGACAAAAATGGATACACTATAAGGCAGTCCAGGTATTACTATTATAATTCATCATAAAAATTGTAATTTGTTGTTTTTCATAAGGATGATTGTGATTATGATCGTGTCAAACAAAATAGAAAACAAATAAAATTGATCAAGTATTGTTGCACAGTAATGATATTGCAAAATAATTAAAATATCACCCTTGAATTGATCGGTTCTATTTCACATCAACCCAGAAATTTCACGAAAACGTCACACCATCCGTCTACATGACAAATGCGTATGGCAGACAATCAAAAGTGAGTTTTAAAAATTGACAAATATCCTTTAGCCCTAAGATTTCATAAATGAGAAAAATAGTAGCTTTCTTCAGACACCACAATTTTGACCACTTCCGGTAAAATCTGGAGTTCTGGGGGATGAGGCTATTAGCCATTGGGTCAAGGACCTTTAAAAGGGACAAGAGCAGATTACTTAGGATGCAATTTTCCTCTCTCAATTTGCACTTGATCGGTTGTAAATATCCACCGAGAATGTTACAAAGATCTATTGTACAAACAAGTAAAAAAGAAAACCAAACAGTATGTTTTGAACTTGCCTGCTATCATACTCGTTCCCCATAGAAATCCGCTCGAGTTATTCTTTTCGCCAGACAGAAAATACTAAATCGTCATTTTATTACATAAAGATGGCATATTTGGGTTATTCACTTCAGGTATGATCTAATACATTGGTAAGCATTCCAAATATGCAAAAAACCTGGGTTTGATACAAATTGGCGGTGGTTCTTTCTGGAAGTGTCTCTTTAGAGCCACTATCGGTGATTTGCTTCAAAATGAAAACAAACATCACCCTCTATTTCAAAGTTGAGTTAATTGCATTGTTGAACTTAAACTTGTAATGAAGTCCCCTGCAAGGGACTAAGCTGAAAACCACCAAAAAAATTAATTTTGTGATGTCTATGCAGAGTCGGTAACAGCATACAGGGTTCAGTGTAGGTTTTAGAGATTAGGATTAGGTTTAGTCACATGATTAAACAAGGCGAACTCGGATTTACGCGATGCGTAAAATATGTCCCCGCCGAATGTCGCGATCACTAACATGCAAAAATGCAACTGCAATGTATGAAGTGTACAATACGAATACCAAAAATGGTTACCTTTGGTAAAATGACTCAAGAAATCTTAAAATTAATCTGGCAAAAATCCCTTAAATTCACTAAATTTAGTAAATATATGATAATTTATTCAATTTGGCAACACTATTTTTGAAAAAATCATGTGACCACATTTTAAATTTGCGCCCTGTACGGGGTCTGGAAAGGGGCGAAACACTGAATTTTACGTGTTTTCAACATTTTCCAAAGAACTGTAAACAGGCTGGCAACCCAAAAGACTGATCCACGTGCTGCAACCAGAACTACAAAAAACTTTCAATGAAAACATGGGTACTACATATGTTAATACCTTTGTTGTGGTATACTTTGACTACCCCACCTAGCAATTATGCTGATTTTTGCATATTAATTAGCTCATTTGCATATTTAATTTGCCCGAAATACGCCCAAAATCTAATCAGGTCAAGAACTCAGCCCGCTTCCTTCCACCAAGTTACATCATTATACGCCTTACGGAACTCCAGAAAACTTGTACACAAGCCTTGCGGGAAAATTTTCATAAATTATGCAAATTAGATACCTAATTAGCATATTTTACACCCAAAATCTAATCAGGTCGAGAACTCATCAACCCGCTTCTTTCCACCAAGTTACATCATCGTAGCCCATACGGAACTCCAGATAAATCATACACAATATGGCCAAATGTTGACATTTTCTGTGCAATATTGACCCTTTTCCCTTGACCTTTTCCCCCTACCCCCTGAAAGACCCAGGGGAAGACCCTGGGGAATGAATTACATGGTGATATGGGGTTTCCCCTCCTACAATATACCAAATTTTGGCTACTCTAGCTCATCCAGAAAAAAGATATGCCCAAATGTTCCAGGGTTAACATTTTATCACGGACATACGGACATACATACGGACATACATACGGACATATGGACGGAGCCCATCTTATAGACAAAAAAGGAAGAATTGAATTATGTGTATTATTGAATAGCCCAGGAGCGTAACTGATTTCTTTCATACCTCAGGCATTGTACTTGATGTTGCGCAACCGGCCGTACGTCGTCACTGTTGCCGAGCAAGCACATGCATATAAAAAATTCTTTATCCCCACCTGTTATCTTGTGCATTTCCCCATTTTTTCATTTGCCTGATTGACCATTTTCTGCGATAATTAGCGAAACCATCATGGAAGAAAACCTCCTCTAAAATATTCATGATTCCCTAATTTAAAAAAGTCCCCTGATGACCCCTGTTAATTTTGCTCAAGAAAAGAGATATTTGAGTCAGAGTGACAGCATATGCGACATCAGTTGTTGTTTTCACTCACTAAATGCAACAAACATAAAATACTCGCACGTCTCATAAATATGCATGAGAAATTTCCAAATACAGTGATATGTAAACCAAATACAGTGGTGCCTTAAACTATGATAATGAAGAGCGTATGCTCATTATCATACTTTTGGGTACATCGAATCTGGTTACCCTGTTTCAGGAAAGTCTGCATATCTAGGTAATAAATTTAATAGAACATCTTTGGGTTACAGCTATGATTATGTGAGTGATAGGTTGAGTAGGGTTACCATTAGTAGGGTTACCCGTTACCAACTGTGCATAGTCATACCCAAGAGGCAGTATAGTTCTGCTTACAATGCATTTTTTTCTTATTGCAAGTTCGGGATGATTTCTGTTCATTTAGGTACATCTTGTAACTATATACTCACATGACAACCTGTGCAAAAATTTGTACTGGAAGAAATGCATTGTGGGAAGACAACTACCTCATTTTATACCCTGTATGCTGCTCTACATGGTAACAGCAACTTCAAACTGCTTTAGTGTCTGTTTTCTGCAGAACATTTATAATAATTTGTTGATATGATGTTACACTGTACACTCTCAATTCACAGCAAAATTTAGATATTTGAAAAAAAGTCTGATTCTGGCTTTAATACCTGCACATGTAACAGTGTTTGATCTATGCTCCACTGTTCAAGTTCAGCATACTTTTCCTGTAAACTGGGATCATCCCATGTTAATTCCTTCAGCAGGATTAAGAAGATCATGCTGACATTGATGGCTTGCACGGGAGGATAGCCAGGAAAAGTTAGGAGCCCTAATACACTGTCCGTCAACAAGAACCCAATGCACGATTGGTCCACCATGGCAACGATTCTTTCTGTAAAGAAAACCAGTGCATTTGGTACATCATTTTCAATATGAATTGAAAGTTACTTTCTTTTTTACATTATCCTTTTGAGTTCAAATATTTAGGTATGTTAGTCCAAGTCCTTATAATTATTTCAACTATAAAATTAAGGGTATACCTGGAAAAAAATCCCAGAAAATTAATAATTTCAATACTATCTCTAATTTTTTCTTTGAAAATCACATATGGTGGAAATCCCCGGAAGATGGGAGAATTTCACTCTTACACTTTTGGTAAGTTTGGGCCACTTGGGTTAATTTTGGTTCAATATCCCTCATATACGTTCTGCCCATTATCTTTTCATCATTTCAATTGTGCTTCAGCTTTTGTTCAACTGTCTGTGCTGTTTTCTTTTCAGTTCATTCCATACAGGGGATATAAAGAGAACATCTGTTAATGAACTTTGACCTCACCAACATCATCAATTATTAAATGTTTCACTAGTTTTCATATTCAATTTAAATAAACTATCAATAAAATAAATCATTTTACCTATATTTGTACTCCTTGGTAGTCTTGACTCAGTTCACCAATCCAAAAAGGCAAATAAAAACATTCGCTAAAGATGGTCCTCTGAATTTTGACTGGTTTACCATCTCGAGTTACACAAAAGTGACATTTCATACTGTCTGCTGATTTGACCTCTTCCTTAAAAATTCTCCGCCTTTGGGTAAAAAAACAAAACAAAACAAATAATTTGAAGGACAATATACTGCTCCCAGGCACCATGTTGTGATACAGTTGATTGAGGGGCACAAGTGATATTGGGCACTTTTCCCTTTTGAGATTGGAACTTTTGGGGGCCATGTACCTTTTACCTCGGAATTAAAGGGGGCTCCACCCAATTACATACAACATACATTTTCTGTTTTAAATAGTACCATGACCCCCCCCCCCGCATCCCCCGGGGGATTTTTGGAGACAACCATTTTTGTGAAGCTTATACCATAATCAACTGAATTCAGGTTTGTCTGCTAGCTCTGGTTCATAGCCCTCATTTTTTCTCCCTGTCAGTGACCGCAAGTAAGTAAATCCTAGCAGCGAGTTGGCCATTCGCAGGATTTTTTTCCAACTAACTCCAAGACTTTTAATACGTGTTATGTCCACCTGCGGGTGGTCCAATTAGCAGACGTGGGCCTCTAATGACGTAATTTTAGAACTACGACCGGCCTTTTCGCTCCTCCCACAATGATCCCTGCTGATTTAGCCCTTGAGAATGTTTATCTATTAACGTGGGTTCAACATTTTTGGCAATCACCTTGACGAAACAGAAGACCGCTTTCGATCGCCCGATTTAAGCATGGCATGTGTGTTTTATGTCATCCTTCCACTGAAGCCCAAATGACATTTATCAAATCTACAGGCCTATTCAGTTTCAAATTTTTCTTGAAAGTTTTTATTTTTTTAGACTTGTTTTGCTTTGATTGTTACTTATATTCGTTCTTTCCAATATCATCGTTAGTCCGAAATCTATACATAAATTCTGTGTTATAAAATGATTTGTTTGAAATGTTTCTTTATCATTTATTTGGTTGTTTGCATGTTTTTCCCTTAATTCTTTGTTCCTTTCAGTGACATCAATAGGGAACAAATCAAAAGGTCGATAAAGTCTTACAAACAAAATGTTTTGTTAGAGGGGATACAAATGCCGACTGTGTTAGTAAAAAACTGAAACATCGGTCGGCCAAGAGGCAAAAGTGATAAATATTATGCTGTAAAAAATAAACATATTTAGCGTGGTGTGTACGGGTTTTTAATTTGCAGGCTAAAATTTTAGAACCGTAAAATGTCCCATATGTGATATATACCAAGTAAAAAAATGCTTAAAGACGATGTTTACAAGACTTCTTCAGTCTTCTGGTTTGTCCCCAATATTTAAGTCCGCAGTATAGTTGTATCTCCCGATTCATGGATGCTATGAAATCTTAACATGTTTCAGGTGCGACAAACACAATGAAATCGGCGGTGGTATATGTTCCAAACTTATAGGAAGATATTTAAAAAAACGACTCATATTCACCTTTGTGTGTTTAGCATGTTAACTGCGGAAAATGTTAAGAATTTGTGTTTGATTTGCTCATAAATTAAACCAGCCTTTTATTATGAAGCATATCTTAAAAGAACGACTCACATTCACCCTTGTGTTTGATTGTGAATGGTCAATTTTCATAAAAACAGTGCATTTCCAGATATTTTGTGTCTTTGGTTAATAAAACATGTAAACAAAGTTTTATTGGAATAAAATGGTATTCCGATAGGAGCCGTTGAGCTACATTTGAGTATATATTGTTTGCCATGCTTTCAATTTCCTTTATGAGATAATTTCCTTCAAACATCGAAAAATAGGAGAAAATTGATGTCCGAAACAAAACAATTATTAGTAGAGTAGAGATGTGCATGAATTGTGCACTTGGTGATAAAAGCATGAAATTTGGCACACAGTTTATTTGGGCATGTTCTAAGAAGGATTTTTGGCTATAGGGGCATCGCTGATTTTTTGTGTAACAAAAATGGCGGCCACTTTCCAAAATGGCTGCTATTTCTGGTATTTTAGCTCTTTTCATGGACTAAATGTGTTTTGTTTGTTTGTTTTGGGCTATCAAAACTTGAGTTGTAGCCCACAGTAATGCCTAAAATAGAAATTTATTTATGGGTAACTATTACAGAGTTCTTTCTGTAACAGAAATGGTGGCCATTTTCCAAAATGGCATTCTTTTTGCATAGTCAGTGGCTGCCAATTCCTTTATTTTACCAATTTTCATTGACTGAATATCCATATTTTTCCTAACAAAGCATATTTTTGTTACGCAGCAGTGCCAAAATAGAACCTGTAAATAGGCAGTCAATACAAATTTGTTTGATGTTACTAATGGCAGACATTTAAGTTACACAGCAATGCCAAACACAACCTATAAATAGGCAATCAATACAAGTGGCAGACATTTAGTAATAGTCACCATTGTTTGTTTTATCTTTGCTTTGTAGACTGAATAAACTCAAGACATATTTAAGAATGGCTTTTTTGACAACAAAAGATTGTGAACATTTCCAAAACGGGGGAGGCTTTTCCAAAGAGTATATTTGTTATGGTATGGGCTAATGATACGAGCATACACTATTGCACAAGTACAGGTATACCCGTGAAAGGGCTGCCACACATGACAACAATGGCAGACACTTATTCTCTTTGCCAGTGTTTTACATAAATCCTATGCACTGAGTCCCTTGTTGGGGTTACAATCTTATCCGTTATTGTTAATTTTGTGCAATTATGTTTATATTGCTGGAAATGTATTGCTAATGCCAACAGCGTTGACAATTTTGTTGTAAAGCACCAATGTTGTGATATTATACGCTGATTTCTGTACCGTACCCAAAGAGTAATCATATTCTTCAGTAAGGGAGTTACCAAAATCTGCTAACTTCAGGTGCATGCACACTCTTTGGTATAATCAATCATGATTACCCAGTGTTGCAAAAACCCCGGGGATGGTTCTAAACTTCTTAGGGTTTGTTTGGTCCATAGCTGTTCCATGTTCTCACGGACCAGTTTTCAGTGAACATCTAACCCCAAACGGACACCAGAATTTTTGGACTATTTCAGTGAAAAATATACCCCTAACAGCTCCTAACGGGACCAGTATTCAGTGAAATTATACCCTTGCGGGACCTGTTTCTAAATACTGCAATAAACATATACCTTTAATAACATACTGATATACAAGAAAAATGACACTTTCCTTTGCAGTGAAATACACACCATGGTTGTTTTGCTGATATGTTTCACGTCTCATTTTTCCTATTTGTATAGTGAACCTAGTCACAATCACAACTGAAATTGATACCCTAGCGGGGCAGAACTCATTATGTGAATTTGATTTGCCGCTAGTCCAACAAGTCTTTTTTTTGGAATCGAGGCATTGTACCCCGACCTAAATCCCAGACAACCCCCCCCCCCCCGGGTTGCAACGTCATCAGTGGCCGTGTCACTGGTGGAACTTATTTTAAGATTGACATACATACCATCTTCTAATTTTGGCCATAAAATTATACAGCAACAAGATTCTTAGTAAAAACCAGATATCAGTTAACGTAATAAATTGATTATCCTCATGTTCTTTCTATCAGTTGCTGAATTAACAATATCTTCATAAGTTTTGTGCTACTGATTTCATATTATTAATAATAATACAATCTTGATATAGTGCCTATGCATAGGCCTCTAGATACGTCACATAGTTAAAAATAATCATCATAATTCCTTATCCGTTTATAAACGACAAATACAAATTCACTAGATAAACTTCTATGTGAAAACATCAATTACCAACTAATAGAATAACTTTAGAGAATAATTTAAGTTAGAAATTTCAAACATATACTATGACCAATATATAGAAGAGAAAGCTAACCCATTTTTTTTTTTTGTCTTCATACTAAAGAAACATATGGGGACACATCTGAATCACGGCTGTAATGTATGTACCCCACAGCGACATTGTGAATCTTTGAATCTTTCCCGGATTAGATGTCTCAACCCTACCTAATAGGTCTGGTGAAACAACTATCCCTATACACGCCGGAGTGGAGGAAGAAAAGAATAAACGACAAGAAACGTTCACAATATTCATTATAACCAAACCCTTACACCTCAAACACCAATAAACACACTAACTCACTGAGCTGAGTGGGGAAATGCACTAAGTGCAAAAATTCGATGACGTCATCGCACCAAGCAAACTACCCTCATATGGGCCAACGAAATACGCTTTCCGGGCCAGTCGACTCTTCCCTTGTGGCTTGCCAGTCCTGAGTCTATGGAATGGGTTGGGCCCGGAGCCACCGGGTTCGAATCCGCCAGTGCCCCTTCAAGTTTTTTTAGTTTCTATCCCTTTAACCCATTTTCCTTCTCTCTGGATATTGGCTAGAAACCCAAAGGCAGTTAGGGTTAAGAGCTCTGCTTAATGGCAGCTACTGCAGTGTGTAGATGTTATGTTCTTGACAACGGATATAAGGACAAAACTAGCAGCTGCATTTTGAACTCATCTGAACCGTGGTCACTTTCCTCTTTTTGGGAGACCATACGGCCAGTAGTTGGCAGGATCCAGGAGTGCATTGGTTTTGGGTGTTATAATAATTATAATCGGGGCTTTTTGATATTAAGAGGGTATCGGTCGCATTGCTACATAGCGCATAGCTCTGTAGCCATGTCGGGTATGTTCAATGGTATTATGTTTGCTAGAGATTACTTTGCAGGGGCAGTTTTTCTGGAGTTTTTGAGTTATGCAGGTATTTAACAGAAGCATGATTTGGATGTGAACTTTTGTAAAAAAAAATTTATTGAAATTAAGTTTTTTACTTAATTATTTTCAATTTTAATTTGCTATCTACTCACAAGCTGTTTCATTTTCCATATTTTCAATGAAACAGACGTACCCTTGCAAGAGCTCGACAGTAAAAAAGTAAAGGTGGACGGATTTGTGCACACACGAACGAGTGCCCCTCTCTCTTGCAAAGCGATTTGGGCCAGACTCCCACCATGTACAGTGCGGCCATTAATTTGCTGCCAAATTTTCAATTGGGTGAAAATGTGATATCCTGAGTGCAAGCGGAATATGTAAAGCGCTTTGAGACGTGTTTAAAGCGCTATACTAAATACTTAACAATTTCTTTAAAAAAAAAAAAAAGCGAGACACAGTTGGCCTCACCGGGGGGTTCGAACCCTCAACCTCAGATCATGATCAGCCGTCGATCCACTGGGAACCATGTACTTCTCATTGATTTTCATGCTATATAGAAGGCCTTATCATTGTTTTAAATTTTCAAACATTCATAGTCTCAAATCTTGATCGATTACGCTGTGACAACGGAAATGCAGAATGCTCGCTGCTTTGTTGCCGTATTTGTCGTTATACAAACGGTAACGAAATGAATAGTTGGGTGTCACGTGTCAGGTACCTGGTACGTTTCAGGTATCAGGTATCAGTTTGCTCTTCTGGGGCGAACCGATATATATAAATCCGACTAATGTTAATCAAGGTCTGTACATGATGACCCTCTGCTCAAAGTGCTGTTTACGTTTTCCAAAAGACACCGATTAGTATGTCTAAACAGTAACAAATTTAACCTTGTTCCCCCTACTTATTCAAAAACGACGTACGATTGACGATAATCGGTTGTTTTTTTCCATTTCGGGATACTACGAATCACTTTTTAACCCTGAATGGGGCCCCGAGCAAATATAAAACCATCATGCCGTGACGTCATCAAATCTTTATTTTTTTCAAAATTGGGCTGTTATTCCCATAAACCATTCCTTTTTTAAGATTCAACATCTGTTATATTGTTCTTTATAATTATTTCAATTGTCCCCGCATGAATGTGACAAATATGGGTCCTAGTCTTAACAAACTGAAAACAAAGTCAGCCAGCTAAATACCCTTACCTTGGCTGTATGAGCAAACGGATCCCCGTAATAGTTTTAGCAGGCTTCAGCCACTTGCGGCGCTGCTGCGGGGGTTATTCGCGCACCTTATGTACCAAAGGCATGGAACAATCCAATGGTGCTTTTTTCATCAGGTATGCAAATTACCCAATTTTTCTTTTATCGAGTGCCAGGCCCGCCATTGCGTAAGTGTACATATTGGTTCTTTCTTAGTGATGAGTCTAATATGACACCAAGGTTCCGGCTACGTTTGCGGATGAAAACATGAATTGCCATGATGGATGACTGAGAGTTACTAGTCGATCTGTAAGAATAAGTGAAAACACAACATTCTCTGTCTTCTTGAGTTTTATAAATACATCAGCTTGTGGATTTACATCATGAATCTGAATGACTGCAATGCTTGATTCAATATTATTTATGGCTCACAATCCCAATGGTGGAAAGACAGATACAGCGGTGTCATCAGCGTAAACGACAGGACATCATTAATCGCTGAAGAATACGTCTATCAAACTGATTTACTATCTTTCACACCATATAGGGCGATTATTTGAGAGGATGGGTGGTGTCTGAGCTGGATTTCTTCAGCTTCGGGGTCACAGATGAAAGCATGCTTGAGAGCTTGTAGAAATACGCCGTCGATCCGCGCAGGGAAAGTTGTTAACTGGTAACATATCCCTAGACTAGTTGTTGTGGTAGGATAGATGGCAGGTAGGTAGGGGGGGGTGATACGGTGGTAGACTGCTTGGCAGCTTCTTGAGGATCTTGTTGTGGAAAAAAATCTGCAAAAACCTAAGCAAGATCTTTTGGACATTCGGTGGTACGTATGTAAATGTTCACTCTAGAAGTTAAAAGTGCATATCAATGTCCCTGTATATAAAAAATAGATCAAGAAATTAATCCTTAATAAAAAAATCAGAGATCACTAGGCACGCGCTATGCCCTGCCTGGACATAATCGGTCAATCCCCTGAGGTGGTCCTATTTTTAGAAAAACCCGCGCGCCCTCATAATGATCCAACTTGTCCCATAGGATTGAACAAAATTCATCAAAAATTGGTTGACATCAAAAGAGATTGAAGTCTTCATTACCAGTCTTTTATAACCACAGACCCTGTGAGGTTCTATGCAGACTGAGCCCAGTCTGTGAATTCGCGCTCCCAGTCTGCGCTCCATTCACGGTGTTCCTTCTCAATTTTAAAGGCATCTGGATACCAAGGAACATGAGTATGATAACGACAATTTGACTTACGAGTGGAGCATGTTCATCACGTGTCTTAGATAAGATTTTTATATTAATTAACAAGAGAATTGCAGGTAGCATCTAAGAGGTAAACCCAGAGTGGCACATCTATATCGTAGCAGAAGATGGTCTCTTTTGATGTTGCAATTTTCAAGTCATCATAACAAGCTGCACTGAAGAGCTCTTTCAATCCAAGCATTTTCCTGTCATGGCAGCCCTCCTTGCAACCACAACTAAGAAGTTCTTGAACATACTTTTTTGCCTAACTTCTGAAGGGTTGTCCGAAGATTTCCCAATACTCTTTTGATTTCTAGTCCATTCGTCACTTTCAAAAACTTGGACATGGAAGCTCAGGGATGCAATCATCATTTGAACCCTAACAGTAACCGACTTGATAGGTGGTTCTCTTGATATTTTCAGTGAGTGCTGCCTTCATTGATGAAGCGCACATAATTATACACAAGACCACAAAGTGCTCTAGTTATTTTAATTTTTGTACAGCATGGACTAGTAAACTTCTTCAAAGTGCCATCTCCTGACATGTAGCTAAGACTGGTTGTAGCCAGAACGTTGCCCTCAAGTTGCGATCAAGATGTATCACATTCAGTTTTTGAAAAACAATGCCTATAATGAAGTCTGGGCAACCACTTGGCATGGTGTTTTGCTTTGTGACTTTCATTGTGGGTATTAAAAAGACATCTTCATTCCACACAAGAAGTAAGTATATGACATTATATCTAACGGTAAACCAATGCATACATCAGAGTAAAGTGAAAACCACTATTATATCAGAATAATCTAATACTGCCTTTTTAATTTAAACTTACTCTTAAGAAGGCATATCCTAACTGTGTGAAGACTTGTGACTCTTTAACCAAAGGTACAGTTTAACTATAAAAGCGTAATTAATGGCGGCCATCTTGAAAAATGCCACCACCTGTTGTCATCACAGATTTGAAATGCTCCAATAAAAACTTGTTTTCACTTGATTGTATGAAAAAAAGATGTTATACATATTTATTTATTGCAAATATGTAAAAGAGCTGTTAATGGCGGCCATTTTGGCAAAAGGCCCGCATTCTGCAATGGGTTAAACCTGCAATGGCCATATGGTCCAAGTCTTTTTTAAAACATCCAATGTGCATCAAATGCCATGGCTTGAATGCCTAAAAGCCCTGTATTTCGCAACATCAATCTCGAATTGAAAGGACAAATACACATCATTGGCAGCCATTTTGAAAAATGGGCGCCATTTTAATCAGAGGACAAATCTGCGATCCCTATAGCCAAAAACCTTGTTTCCTTATGACATTCCCTAGACATGTGCCAAATCATGCTTTTAAATCACCAAGTGCACAATTACCCCAAAATAATTTGCACATATCTACTCTACTATAGAGGGGAATTGTGATCGGTTCTTCGACCTTCGATAAATAAAATAATGACCAGAATGTCTTATGGCATACCGATGCAGAAACAGAAGACACCAGGAATATAGTGTGCCCTCAGCGGCGGTCGGAATGCTTCCCAAAAAGTTTCATCACAGGAGTGGAATGGGTGGGCGTGCAGTAACAAACATGCACTAATTTCAGCCTAAGGCCGGGAAGCAATCCACATTAACCAAAATCTTAATGCTTTGCACGAGTCCACTCATTTAAGGATATAAATTCTGTTGTGTCAGTGATGGTGTATTCTGAATTATAATCGTTCTAACGAGGGCAAAGTAAATTGGGGACTGTACAGTCAGCTGCTTTGCAACCTGGACCACATTCCCTTTGTCTTGGTGATTGTATTGTTGACTCCAAAGACGACAAGTTACGAAGCCGAAACACGATTTCTCTATGGGTTTAGAGTGTTCAATAGGGTGAGTATACAATACACCATCTGAATGCCCAAGATCGAATACCTCTTGGTAGAGTTATATACCCCTTGGATTATCTATTGTGATAACTCGTACACATGCTAATATAGGAAGGAATCTGGTGCTTTTATTAAAAAACCAGTTAGGCTTCTGTCACTTTTTACGTTAAATTTTAACGAGTATTCCAAATGGGTGCGAATAATTGGATAAATTCCATTTAATCCTTGTGCTCGACGTTTAGTAAGATAAGGTCTCCAAACAAACCATTCGCAAATATAATGGTCGTCTAGAGTATGTTTCGCTTGCGAGTTTCTGACATGTCTCGCCCGCGGCTCGACATGGTCAGAAACTATCAAGCTCAACACATCTCTAAAC
>JAMKCH010028124.1:0-18280 GCA_023653785.1 Ophioderma brevispina
AAAGCTTTTATATACAAAAGCCCTCACCCGAAATGATTAAGACCAAATCAGCTTCCTTATGGGTAAACGGAACGATTTTGTAGTTTAAAGGCTGATTCAGAGATTTCGAAATATAATTTGTTTGTGTAGTAATCAAAATTTGTCACCTAGAACTAAAGATAGTCACCTAAAATGCGTAATTCCAAAGTTAGAGATGAATCGGAAAAAAAAAAAAAAAAAAAAGTATTGTCGATTGGTTACACTAAAAGACACTAGATCACGAACTAGATAAAACACTTGCGTCATTGCAATCAAAATACAAAGGCACCCCGTGCATGATCTCACCCTTTAACCCTATTCCACTAGGATGGTGTTGGCCATTTTCAGTGTATTATTAAAGAGACACTGGCACATTTGAAAAATAGTGCGCCCTCAAGATTTTTAAAATCGATATTTTTGCATGGTTGTAAAGCTTTTATATACAAAAGCCCTCACCCGAAATGATTAAGACCAAATCAGCTTCCTTATGGGTAAACGGAACGATTTTGTTATTTAGCGTCGCCGGCGACGCGAAATTCAGCAGACAACGAAAATTGCGTTTAACACAAGAACACGCACGCCGTATGCATGTTTCCCACGCTATGCACACTGTTTGGCCGGTCTATAACCTTTGTGGTTTTAATATCAGTGAGTACGAGTCAAAAATATTCATGTAATATACACATTTGTTGATTAAAGTTATGGAAAACTTAAAAGTTAGCCTACAACTTACCTGGATATCTTTATCCTCATATCAATGTCCCTATCTGTTTTGGGGTATGTTATTTTTATGTGTAAAATATATCTCTGTTCTTCCCATGGCCTAGACTATCATTTGAGAGCAAATTGAAGAAATTTCATATTTTGTAAAAATGTGCCAGTGCCGCTTTAAGGTCATCTGCAAATCTATTTTTTTCTAACCCTATAGAAGTGATTAAGTATCTTGTATATCACTGGAAAGGGTATGGACTAAGGATTAATGCTAATGGATTATATGCTAATGAACTCATGAATAATTAATGAGATCACGACCTTTTTGCAAAAAAAAAATCAAACATGTGATCAGCTGTATCAAACCATTGCTAATGGTTATGTTCTGGGAGAGCAGGTATGTTGTGATTTCCTGCATAATAAAATGAGTATATATGATATTTTTGTTCAAATTTTAAGGCTATTTTATTACAAACATTTGACCAAAATTATGGTAAAAATTGATGGAATTTGTCAGACTTCAGACCCTGTTTTGTGTTCATATATTGCATATGGCACGACATTTCAGGGGTTGAGTGGAATAGGGTATTCTGTGTATTGCAATGAGTCCTAACATTACAAACAAAACTATTACAGATTAAAATATACACACACACAGAGTAAAAGCAGACTTACTTTTAAAAATTTTAACACAACATGTAGCATGTCAGCACACACCCAACCCTACAACATGACCTCAATTTCATTATCATAGTTCCTACTTCAAACCCTGGAAATAATAGAGAGAGAGAGAGAGAGAGAAGGACCTAAAATGCACTATACTCGATTCGCGCTGATATAGGAGCTGGGGAAAAGTTTTGGGTCATATCCATTAGGTGAAATAGGGAAGAAGCATTTTAATGTATCCATTAAGTCGCTTCGCTGCCTCTCAATAGAAAGTGACTTGAAAGGAAAAAGGGCCAAGTACAAAATTTAATTTATAAATCCTGGGACTAATAAATCATTACTTCACTGTAAAGGCGGTGTTTAGGAGTTTCAATATTCTTCATATTTTCACTCTATCCCTGTGTTGCCATATTGAAAGAAATTGTAGGCCTACTGAGCACTATGACACACGGTATGTTTATACTCTATGGTCCTTCTACATTGATCTTCAATGCACTGACAAAGTAATTCGCCGAATTCTTTATACTGGACTAAAGAAGTTTAATTTAGGCGACGTTAAAATTACAAAGTTGTCTTACTTTTTTATGTGTTTAAGTCAATGTTTTCATTTCCAAATAATTTATCCAACGTGCGCGTGCTTATACTATTAAGAACCACGTTGGACCCTCTATAACTATAAGCGGCTATTAGATTAGGTAACGTATGAAAGTAATGATGAGTCCCCATAATGCACCTGTGTGGTCAGGCGCATAACCTTGTTTACCACTGTCAGGATTCATAGCGCACCTGCCTTATATAGGTAAGTAATACATTTTAACGTGGGCATTACTTTCCAGTGACCCTCTTTTTTGGCCACCACATCGTATTGACCGAGAGCACACACAGTATTAAGAAACGCACGAAAACGAACTAGGAGTGCTGTCAAGCTTTGAATTGCGGGTGTGTCCCTCAAAACAGACCTCGTCGAGTCTGTGGGGCCGTGAAAAAGTAAGGTTGTCCTATATCAGCGCGAATCGAGTATAGTTTGTTTCAAAGTAAACAATTCATTACCTTTTTGGGCGGGGGTAGACTGCGGCACCCGCTCTATTTGCATGGGTTTTGACCTACTTTTCAGATTAGTCAGTTTGCAGAAAATATTCGTGCCGATTATATCCTCTAAATCCTACATTGTGTGATATTTTTATGAATGTTGTGCAATTTTACTCCTATATGGATACTTTACTCAATAAATCGGCCCAACGAAAACATGAACGTACATTACACAAGATATTATTTTCAAAAGAGTAGAATACAGGGCGATATCAGCGAAGGTTCCTGTGAAATTTTTACAGTGATTGGCTGGTTAACAGCGCCTTTAAATCGTTAAGTGTAAATGAATGTAAACGGATGCTTAATTTTGGCACCACATGTACAAGTCGTGGGCGAATCAATACTAATAATAAAAATTCCTTTAAAAAAGGAAGGGGTCAAGATGAAAGATCCTGAATTTGTAGTGTAAGGGATTGTAAGATATATAATTGTCTTTAATTTGGTAATGCCTTGAGTCAACGGTTCAGATGATATAACAATTATTTTCTAAAATAATTATTAATTTCTTTTAGGTAAATATAAATGGACTAGACTGTGGATCACGAAATGCCCATTTAAGAATGGTTTTTCATTTTGATGTTTATGAATAAAACGTTTTCAAAATCTTTCCCTATCCCAGGTTGATTGATTTAATAATTTTTCTTTATGGTTTACGTAAGGTGAGGCCTCGAGGAAACATTACTGGTAGGATTTTGATGGATCAGCAACCTTTTAGAAGGGGGTGGTAGGTCTTAAATTTTGTAGGAAACATGAATGGCTGGATTTTGATTGGATCAGTTACCTTTATTTTAAGTTTTTGTTGCTGTTATAAATACGTCATTTTTACGCAAATTAACCCCTAGATGAACTTTTTATTCTTGGGGGTCACCCTGAAACCGGGGATAATAAACCTCAGGCTGTTTTTTTCTACCTGCATGCCAAACACAGTCCTAGTCATGGGCTTCAAACGCATAATCGGACAGACAGAGCTCATTTTATAGTACTAGTGGCATTTCCCCTGGTGTGACCACTTTTTAATAGAATGTAATATTTGAGAGTAATACGGTGGAATGATATGTAATATGCAGGAGTCAAGAATGTTTCTAAGTTTTGGTATATGAGTTGAAATAGTGCAATGGTCGTTGGGGGGTGGTGGGGACATTTATAAATTTTGACAAATTTAAGTCTTGTGGGACAGAGGTCAAATTTAAGAAAATATATGGAAGTCCTTGTGTGACGTGTTGCTAAAGTGGGAGCTTTACATGTTTTAAAGGGCTTTAAAATAATTATTTAAAACAAGATGTTAGTGATCACGTTGGTACGTTTGCCGAATCCTATAACATACTTTACGTCCGTCGGCATGCAAAATATCTGGAATTACTTCTTTTAGTTCTGCTTGTGAGTCTGCAGTGGTCAACCTTGTGGTGGATAAGTATAGCGTTGATTGTTTCCCGAATAAAGTGTATTATGTTGTATTTGGATTGGTCGCATTTTTCCTTTAAAAATCGTAAATGTAATAGAGGGATATGAACCCTCTATTCACTCTGTGTTAAATTATTTACGTCCATGTATACCTCGGCTAAGTGTGTCCAAAAATCACATAAGTCAACTTGCAAAAACTCCCACAAAATGTCATCTTACTAATCCCTTCCCATACCTTTTACATGGCTATTTCCCCTTGACTCGCCCTTTCCTTTTTAAAGAAATTTTTATTCATACTAAATCCCAATTACCGACTTAAGGTAGTGCGATAATCACAGACCACCTTTAATCTGAAATGATAGCAACCACGCGTCGAATAACAAGCAAGCACAACAGTAACAATTTAACCTATAGTAGGATTTTTTATTCCTGTCAGTTCATTAAGTTTTTGGGGCTTGTCGACGATTCCATTCATTCTAAGAGGTTGTATGCCTTACCCAATCAGTACAATAGAAATTCGATGCACGATACCAGATTAGAAAAAGGGCATAATGAAAAAACGTCCCTTTTCTCACGAAAAAAAAAATTACAAGGCAAATGCACTGAATGAATTCCAAACACCAGACTTTAACAAACTCTGAAGCATTCAACCTAAGAAAATGATACGAATAGGTAATTATTGCTCACCAAAGTTCTTTTACGTCACTAAGGTATATTAGACAATCTGATACGTTTACATTTATTCGTCTTGTTTCATAAATAATAATTGACAGCTTGGTCCGTCAGTTTTGGTCACTCATAACAAACAACAATGTTTATGTTGCCTAATCCTCCTCTTCACCCGGCCTCGATGTTCATGACACTTTATCCATTCTTTGATTGACACCAAACAAAGGAATCGATAGCGTGTCTTAGACTTTACGACAATCTATTCAATTGAATCTGGGTATGAAGCCTTTACATATTCGATACAAAAAGTTCAGGTAAAATATGGGTTAAAGCATTTATTCTGTTGAACAAGTGTGGAGCATTTCGCTGTATAAACGGCTGTTTAGTTTTGATATCATCTAACACTCCCACTCCAATTTCATTTTCGTTAATCGACAATATGCCTTTGACAGGAATAAAAAATCAGACTATACAGTTGGTAACTACTATTATACTGAATTCACAAAATGCGTGCAGGTCCAGATTGGCGATTTAGACTATTCCTGCCCTCTGAGAGGAGGGGCCGAAATTGATGCAGTTTAGTGAATAACAATCACTGCCCGTGAGCCTGCCGTCTAGATGAAGGTCCATGAAAACAACAATATTTATATCAAAAAGTGTTTTAAAGTTTGCAGTATCAGTAACTCAACTATTGCTCTTCACTGGATGTGGAGTCCCTATCTTCTGCTAACTTTGTTTTATTATTCAAATGTCCATGCTCTCCTCAAATATTCACGTGACCATCTATCCAGACCACGACACATCAAAATCTGTAGGTGTTCTCCTAGCTATCTTTTCCCGCTCAAAGAATTCTTCACTTTGAAAGTAACCCGGCATCGACGGGAAACCCGAGTTACTTTTTCGGACGCCATGTTTGTAATAGGACTGTAGTAGAATTATCTTGCCATGAACAAGACACTGTGTGATATGGGCAAGAAACCTCGATTGACAAACATATATTATTGTTATTATTCTTTCCAACTATTCTATGAGAAGAAGTTAATCGGTTGCCGTTGCAGCATAAAAAATATTCACCCAACACGAAACAACTTTTACCGACCTCAGAAATATTGTTATAAGCAGTCCTAGATTGTGGCCGCCGGGCACCGCTACTCCATTGCGATACACACGCCCAAAAATCCTCACCATCAACAAAGCGAGGCCACGACGTGCTAAGTACGACCGTCAAACGCCATGAATAATCGCCGCGTGGGGTGATTTAATTCCCACCATTCTGCACGGGCTCAGCACGTACATCATTGGAACTCGGAAAGAACAGCTGAGCTGTGGACACGAAAGGTTTTCGATAGCCCATGTGAAGTGAATGAACACACGGAATATCAAAACTAGCAAAACGGTAAATGGAACGATGACCATGGATATTACAATGTGTTTGAAGAAAGTGTGGTTTTGCCTTGTGCATATTAGCACCGTCAATATCACTAAAGAGATGCCAGAACTAAACCACTAACATTTTGCTAATAGACTTTGATCTTTCTCACAATGGTAACTAAGTGGTCTACAAAATGTATTATTGAAGAAAATGAAAGCTCAAGCTTTTCTGTGCCTTGGGTAAAATCGCCCTATTACAAAGACCCAACCAAGGGTAAATAATATTAAGCAGGGGCGGCGCTGTTCATATTTAATGATGTAAAGAAGTTCGTTTGTGGGCCCTACATATTGGCCTGTGTTTATATACAAACATTAACATTAGTAAGTTTCCTAAAATCTTATTGCCCTACCTATGCAAGGTTACTGAATCGATGACCGACATCTCTTATGTTTGTTTAAATTTTTCCCGCGAATCACTTTACTTTTTTGATTTCGTAAAGCCGTGATAAATCTCTAACCATCGCCTTGAATAAAACAGTCATGTAAAAGACTGTATAATTCTGGCCGTAGAAGAGATTTGTGATACACTATTCTCATTAACTTCCCATCAAAAACTTTTGGGGGGGGGGGGGGGGGGACTTTTTGGGAACTCCCTCTCATATGAAGATCTGCCTGAATCCCTGTAGTGAATCTGCATTGACACTGCGAATGTAACTAACAAATGGTTGGCTTTTGAGCTAAAATTACATGGAAGGGGCACGCTTGGGCACAAATTCAAGCATTTACATTTGTTTTACAAGGTACAAATGCACCAATAACCACTGTATACAAATTCTTAGTCTCCTCAGGGAACTAGGCAGAGCCCAAGTGTAAATTTATAATAAATTTTAAAAGATCATATACTCAGACCGTTCCCACAAAATAAAACTAGCACCTTTTCTTGATCTTAATAAAATTTTGACCTCAAATTTCTTTTCCCCAAATCAGTGCTAGGCCACCGGGCAGATCCGTATCGTTTAAAAAGTGACGCACCCCTGGGAAATACATAATTTTTTTTGCGAGATAAAACTCTACAAATATAAAAATCATTTCTACGGTTGTTCTCACCTCTTGTATGTGCACGTTTACTCAAAAATGAATTATAATTGCCCAATTTCTTGTGAAATCTATCACATATAAAACTCGGTATCAAGATTTGCTTACTCCCGCGATTACAATATAATCGTAACGTGTGTACGAACGTTGAACTCTAAAACCGCGGCTAAAGTGCACACACTCCGTGCGTTCGAGCCTGATCAGCTGTTGTGATCGTGTTAACACAAATCATGGCGTCTTCTGTACCCCGAAAAAGGTCGGGGAAAGTGCATTATGTACTTAATTCCTGATGTGGAGGGTAAAATAAAGCCATCTACAGATAGGTGGAAATGGTGGAAACAAACGACACGAAAGAACGGCTGGATTTTGTGAGTTGAGCGGAATTAATTGGCCGGAGAAGGCACTGCATGCATGCATCGCCCATCGTTGATTGTACCGATATCGTGTTTAGCCTGCACCTGGTCATCGAATACACGATTCGCCTATTTGTTTGTGAAATGCAATTGCCTAACTGATTTGTGTCGTGGCCTATATCATTTATTATATTGTCACGGCCTTTGCATTTGGGTTATGGCATTATTTCATGTTCATCTCGCAAGTAGCATCGTCAATCACTGTCAGACTGTACTGTAGTCAACGGGTAGCCATGTTAACGCATGCACGGCTTGGTTGGTCCCTGGTCATGAAGTACTTCCGTATTTTCAGGATAGATTCAGGATTGTGCTCTAATTGAATTTTCACTATATAAAGGTAATGACCATTTGTTTTTACTTTAGCCCCTGCAGTGTAGCATTATCACATGGGCGACAACTTGACTTTGTGAATATTGATATGGAGGGACAAGGTTATCATAGGCTATGGGGTCACATCGACTTGTTACTATTTTTGCCCAATGAATTACTGAGCTTTTTTTTTATTAAATGTGGTGACCCAATCGACAACCTTTTCCATCATTTTCCATCAAAATTGAGATTTGGTGTGTATCAGAAGTATGAAAAGAAAAGTCACAAACACATATTTTTCTCAGTCATTACCCCAGTAAAATTTAATAGGGGATTAAGGTGGAAATATTTCCTAACAAAACGTCTCCATATTAGTGGTCGACCCTATCATGGTCATATTTAATATCTCCCTCACATAGAAATGTATCCCCAAAACATCTTATTACAAATTTTGAGATATTAAATTGGTTTGGGTAAGCAACAATGTGACTAAAATTAAAATTGTCCCATTAGACTGCATGTTAATTAATGTGGTCGACCACATTTGGAGACTTTTTTCATAACTACATGGAATATTTTCTTGGACTTCAGTTTACTTCAGTAATTCAAAAATATGAACTTTGTTCTGATCCCAAAATAATCAGATAAAAATAGGGGGGTGTCCCCTGCCCACCTGCTCATTGTCCTTTCTCCCTGGCAGCCCCCAAATGAAATGACCTTTGTACAGTGTCTATAGAGAAGGACCAAATGTGTGTTTCTTCTTAAATTACATATCACCCACCCCATCATTACCCCACTCTGACCCCACCACAACCCAACCCAAAGGTAATCAGAAATCACCCCTCCTGAAGTTATCCCTCTTACGTCATGGATAAGCTGCAGTATTTCATTAATTAAACGAAAATGGAGGGGTCCTGAACCAAATGTTATAGCTCCCTCCCACATAGGGTGTATTGAGTCCATCCCACCATGCCCACAATGCGCCAGTTTGTGGACATTTCACCTAAGGTCATGTGATCCCACCAAAGTCATATTTCATAAATGTCAAAGTCATAAAACCCTTGCACTCATTTAGCCTGCAAAGTACTTTTTATTCCGAAGTTACACTTCATTCCAACACATGAACATAGGCACATTGTAATGCACTATGGGATTTGTTTAAAATGCCATCTGGTCTCTTCCCCAGCCATCTACAATTTCTCTACCAGTTTTAGTATTCTTTTTAAACATTTACAATAGCATGCATGTTGCTGTTTTGAAATTCTGAGCACTATGTAAAACTTACAATCCACACCCCCTTCAACACATCGCCAACCAGGATCCCTACTCAAAGATACACACAAAACTAAAATATGCTCTCTTCTAAATTATACCACCCACTCTGCAGAAAATATTGACGTTTTAAATCCCCATCTGAATAAATTTTTACCTCTAGGGATTTTGAGATATTAAATCAGAATTTTTCGTCAAGATTTCGCTTTTACGTGTTAAACCAACGGCGTCGTCTTAAACCAATGGCGTCGTCTTAAATTGGGATT
Source organism: Ophioderma brevispina (assembly GCA_023653785.1). Classification (NCBI taxonomy): domain Eukaryota; kingdom Metazoa; phylum Echinodermata; class Ophiuroidea; order Amphilepidida; family Ophiodermatidae; genus Ophioderma; species Ophioderma brevispina. The sequence goes on from JAMKCH010028124.1 coordinate 9,281, forward strand.
TTTCGGCCGCCCTCCCTGCTGTTACTACGCTGGTGCTCTGCGCCTCGGGCTTCGCTTTATGGATCATTTGTGAAGTGGTGAGAGACCAAAGTATCATGGAACCAGTGTATGCTGTTACAAGGCTGCTGAATTTGGATGATTTTATGTCAGCAGACGTTGACGCGTTGGTTAGTTAGACCGCATTTCCTGGAAAACGAACAACTTGTAAAAGTGAGAACAAGTGGAATTCTTCTCAGAAAACATTACTCCATTGATTACCACTAGATTTGTCTACTTGTGAGGGGTGCGCCACTTCATGCAATTTCTAAAGGTATTTCCTCTGTGTACACGGTAGCCTATGCCCAATGGATACACGTATACTAAAAAATATTCGAGGCCCGGTATGCGGGGCATTGTTATATTGCCACGCAGTTGAAAGGATTCTAGGTATTATCACCTCCATGATTACAGAGTAATTTGGTCATGACACGAAACACAAAATATCTGTTCTTGTTCACAATAACTAACCATTTTACGTTATTATAGAGGTCGCCGTCCTTAGATGTAAATTGAGTAAGCTGTTATTGCTTAAAAGCTCCATCCCTTTATATCTTGTTTTGGCCTCCTAGGTGGGATGGTTCTAGAGGTGCTTTGTTACCTATTCATCCCATCCTTTCACTGGCATTTGTGCAATTTTATTTATGTTATCGCAGTACAATTTTGTATTTTAATTTTGTATTTTATTGATTTTCTTTATTGTAATATATTGTATGTTACATTTTAACCAGTGATAAAGTGTAATAAATAAAAAAAATAAATAAAAGATGACACCTAAAATCTTTTCAAATGCGTGACAATATAACAATGGCCATGCACTCCCAGATAAAAAGTAATCTGAAGTGTTTTCTCCCCCGCATACCGGTGTGAAAGCAGATATAGTCCGGTGGGAGCCATAGTCCGGGGCTCCATAGACGATAACGGAATAAAGCGTGAAACTAATGTTGCGTGAAGAGTCAACTGAATCGATTGCCCTATTGTTCACCATTGTTCCCGGACTATGAGTACGCCGGGCTATAACTACTTCTACACCGGACTGCCGATTGTTGAATATCTTTAGCACCATGGTTTGCTGAAGTCTATGTCACTGATATTGGGGAAAGAAATTCAGGTGACATTTTATTAATTGTACCAGTTGTAAATGTGCCAAGTGTATTTGCGGGAACATACGGTAATTATGATTTTAATAATATATTGTGAATTTACACTTGTTTTTCATAGTCTCCTGATGGGGGACATCGGGACAACAGCATAGATACTATTATTCTTTACGGGCTTTTTAATTCTCAACAGAAAGTTAAAACTAATACAATTTCGTGGGTTTTGAGCTAAAATTACACAAAGGGGCGCGCTTGGGCTTGTGGTTTTTGGAGCTATAGGTCCTTCTCTCTTATGACCAGACTTTTGATTTGATTGTAAAAGTAAAATTATCCGACTTAATGTAAGTCAAGTTATCTACCATAAACAGTGCAGACGATAGCGTACATGTACGAATACGTACAAGTACGTATGCACGTCACCAAATTATAAAGAAAAGAATTTTAGAAAATCCTCTCAGGATTCTCAATTTTGAGATGCGAAAGGATACAAATTTCAGAACTGATGCCAAACAACATTATAAACAAATTCTATGTGTCAAAAATTTGATTTCATGTGTCGAAATTAAAAAAAATTCACTGATGACGTCATATCAATTTTCTTAATTAATTAATATCTTTTATTTGAAAAGATATCAAAGATCCGCACATACATTTTGTTAATAAGTTTTAAAACTCTATGTAGTGAAGATTACAGCTTCAGAACTGTAAAAATAAACTGTCCCGGGGTGAAATGTTAAAACCTAGTGTATTTCTTTAAAAGTTTGAATTGCATTGTTGTGGGATATTATGACGTATGTACGTATTTGTACGTATATGTACTTGTACGATTTCTTCTGGACTGATAAAGAAAACAGAGTACACATAATAAAAAGTTATTTAGTAGCAATAACTGCATCCCAGTCATTGTTAAATAAAACTTGTCCGTCCTTTCGTTCAGAGCAGTCAGGACCACCAAGATATTCCATGAGTTCCTTCCTGATCTCCAGGCTTGCGGTTCTTTCAAAATTTACCACATGTGCTAAAAAATCTACCTTGAGTTGCCCGTCTTCGTTACCATCTTCAAAACTGTCGGTTATTTCAACACGGGACGTCTGCTTGTAGTTGGTGAATGGTATTTTCGCCGCCGTAAATGTGTCCCGTATGTGTCCAGAGTTGATGAAATGCATAAGTGAGTCTTCAAAGTATTTGAAACGATTCCATAGGCGCCAAAAACCGCTATCGTCTGCAAACAATGTTGGGAAGTAAATGTTATTACGGTTTGAATATTTCTGAGATTCGTGTTATTCTGGCAATTTTTTAGAGTGCGGTGCTATAAGATAACTTAGACAAAACACAACGTTATCTAAGCAACGTTTTTTAACACGCACTAAATCATAAAATTACAATATTATTTAATGGAATCTATAAATCGTGACCTTCAAGCCACAATAAGTCATTTATTTTCCAAATTTGATATGTCTAAATTAGTTCTGATGGGAGGGTTGTATCACTATAGACAATGATATAAACAAGATAAGCAGTTTCTTTCTGTTCAATAGGTAGCTAATGTCAGTGACTGGTATTCTGAAAGGGAGTATAACTTTAGACCCGAGTTTTAATCAGGGTTAGTCCTACATGATTGGACCTTTCCTTCCAACATACTCTAAGAATGTGCTGTAACAGTCGATAAAGTTCCTCATGAATGAGGTGGAATGGCCTATCCATGAAGAATTTTCTCACCTGTTACATTTAACTTTCACATTATTTTGAAAGGAAAAAAAGATCTACTCATGTAGGACTAACCCTGGTTTAAACACAGGTTCAACACTTAAAGGCACTATCAGTGATTTGCTGAATCAGAAAATGAAAAAAAAAAAAGTCAAATCAGATTTTGGCATGTTTGTAACAAGTACAGGTATCCTAACATACCCTGCAAATGATAAGACCAGAAGCAACCTAATAAGGACAGAATCAGAAATTTTAGTCGTTACTCTCCGTACGGACACTTACTACAACACGTATTTGAATGGAGATTTGTATCTTTGAACACTGTCGTTTACTTCCATTTTCTGTCAACTCTTCAGTTGGAAAAGGTAAGTGATGACTCGTTCGGATAAATCACTGATAGTATCTTTAAGTGACCAGGGCCCTAAGGACCCTCCAAATTTGTTTTCGCGCTTGACGCTTTACGAGTGGGATTTTTGCGCCGAACGTTTTTGTAATTGTCTCACTTTTAAATGCGCTTCTTTTCATACCAAAATAAAAAAATAAATAAAATCGGCCAAGCCGTTAATGAGTAAATTAGTGAGGTTCCCATGGACACCCCCCCCACCCCCCGGGCACTAACCAGTGGCGTACCGACCGGGAGCAGGGGGGCAAGTTGCCCCCTCTAGCTTAAAAAAGCGGGACGATATGGACCAAAATTAAGCATTTTCACCCTCTTTTTCGGGCAAGTTTGACCAATTTCAGCTCAAATTTGAGCAAAATTAAAGTAAATTTTGCGATTTTCGCGCGCTACGCGTGTATTTCGTCAAATTAAGACTTTTCGAGCAATTCATCGGGACGACTTGAAAATTTCGCTGATATATGTTTTTTTACAATTTTATTGTGGACGTTGCTAAACTGTTACTGTACAACTTCTATGGGAAAATGACGTGTATTTTGCAACACCCGTTAAAAATACAGGATTCCTAAAACTTTGTTAAATATATGTAATTTGGGTCTTCTAGAGTAGATATCAACATAAAATAAGTTTTCAAAAAAGTTCGATGTAAGCGCAAGGCTCATTTGAATTTTCCGTCTTAGGCCCATTTTTCGCGTGTTTTGAAAACAATGTTTTGCCCCTAATTTACAGCCCAAATAACAAATTTCATTTTTATTGCTGATTTGGGGTTGTCTAATGACCCTTCACATGTGGTATAAATTTCGTACGAAAATTCCGTCTGGAAAGTGGTTTCCTTAGAGCACAAACGGGAGTGAAAACCCCTTGATCACCTAAGTATTAAAGTTAGACTCCCTTTCAGAATACCAGCCAATGTGTTTTAAATGTAAAAAAAAAATCATATTGCTCAATTTTGCGTTAATATTTTAAAGTCATAGGTCAAGGTGACCTGTAACGGCATTATAGTGGCGCTGTTTTAAATTCTGTATTGGTATAAGTATTGGTGAAAATATTGAGAATCTCCAATACTTTCACACAAGTCGTCTTTGTATAAGAAGTTGTTTAGCCGGTGTAAAGAAACTGAGTGTCCCCCATGAGAGAGTGTCCTAGCTACCATAGCAACATGTACGGAATAAACCGTGACCTTGCAGACGAGGCCATTTGGGTACAGTGCTGAAACAAATGAAGCCATACAGCACTAATGGAGAAGCACTCAATGGGCAGATGGGTGGTAGGACACTCCAGTATTATATGACACCGGCAAATATACAGGAGATATTACTCAACCATTTGGGGAATGTGGGCCTAAAATCGCCAAAATTTTGCCAAAGAGTCCTCATTTTTCTTTCGACCAGGGAGACAAACCTGGGGTTGGGGTCGGGCAAGATTTTGGTTTTTTTTTGGGGGGGGGACAAATTTCCACCACACCGGCGCCGCCACTGCACAAACAGGAAAAAAAATCGGTTGTACCGATTATTACAAAGGCTGTCAAAGAGCGATTTTTATGACGCGACCAAATTCTTCACGCCGAAAAATGAAAAAAACAACAAAATGGACCTTTTCCATGAATAGGGAAAATCAAATATTTTCATTGTGAATTTAAAAAAAACATAAAAAGTTACTCCAGTACGATTTAGAGAGCGAAACAAAACAAGTGTATAATAGCGCTACCATAATGATTTTTTTCACCAAGATATGCACAAGTCTGCGAATGAGAGTGACTGAATGATTAATTTTTGAAAGCACAAAGCGCGTTATATTTTGAGATTTGGTGTTGCGTTCCATTTGATAATAAATGCGCATAATTTAGTTACGAATGGTCGTATTTTTGAAAGTATTGCATCTCCAAAGCGACCACTTGGGTAACAGAAAGGGTCAAACCTTTGCGACTACTAAACCAAAACCAAAAGCCGTTCCGATAAATTATTCGATAAAGTTATTGACTTCATAGATCGTAATAGATTTTTAAAGCCTCTATCAGAGATTTTCGTCAATCTAGGAAACAAATTGTGTTCCGATTTGAATCAGGGAATCCACTACACTAATCATATTGCTCCAAGTATTGCTGTGAATCTTTTAAAAGTCTAGGTCAGGTGACCGTAACGGCATATAGTGGCGCGGTTTTAAATTCTGTATTGGTATAAGATTGGTGAAACTATTGCGAATTCCACTACTTTCACACAAGTCGGTCTTTGTATTAAGAAAGTTGTTTCGGTGTAAAGAAACTGAAGGTCCCCCATGAGCGAGGTCTAGCTTACCATAGCAAATGTACGGAATAAAACGTGAACTTGTAGACGAGCGCCATTTGGGTACAGTGTGAAACAAATGAAGCATTAACCACCAATGGAGAACACAAATAGGCAGATGGGTGGTAGGACAATCAGTATTATATGAACCGGCAAACTTACAGGAGATATTACTTAAACATTTGGGTTGAGGGCCTAATCGCCAATTTTGCCAAAGAGTCCTCATTTTTCTTTCGAACCAGGGAGGAAACAACATGGGTTGGGGGCGTGGCAGATTTTTTTGGGTTTTTTTTGGGGGGGGGGCAAATTCCCCCCACCCCCGCGCCGCCACTGCACAAAAAAAGGAAAAAAATCGTTGTCTCGATAAACAATGGCTGTCAAAGAGCGATTTTTATGACGCGCACCACTTCTCAAGCCGAACGAAAAATGAAAAACCACAAAATGGACTTTTCCCATAATGGAGAACATCAATATATTTCCATTGACTGAAATTTAAAAAAACAATAAATAAAAGTTACTCCAGTACGAATTAGAGAGGCGAAACAAGTTTAAATAGGCGCTACCATAATGATTTTTTTCACCAAAGAATGCACCAGTCTGCGAATGAGAGTGAACTGAATGATTAATTTTTGAAAGCACAAAGCGCGTATATTTGTAGATTTTGGTGGTCGCCATTTGATAATAAATGCGCATAATTTAGTTACGAATGGTCGTATTTTTTTAAAGTTGCATCCCAAAGAGACCCACTTGTAACAGAAAGGGTTTAAAACCTTTGCGACTAAACCAAAACCAAAAAGCCGTTCCGATAAATTATGCGTATAAAGTTATTGATTCATTCGCCGTAATAGATTTTTAAAGCCTTATCAGAGATTTTCGTAACAGGAGGAAACAAATTGTGTTCCGTATTTGAATCAGGGAATCCACTGACACTAAATCATATTGCTCAATTGTGGCGTTAAGATTTAAAGTCTGGTCAATGTGACCGTGTACGGCATTATAGTGGCGCTGTTTTAAATTTCTGTATTGGATAGTATTGGTGAAAATATGGCGAATCTCCAATACTTTCACACAAGTCGTCCTTTGTATAAGAAGTTGTTTAGCCGGTGTAAAAGCAAACTGAGTGTCCCCCATGAGAGAGTGTCCTAGCACCATTACAACACTGGTACGGAATAAACCGTGACCTGGCAGACGAGGCCAGGCCATTTGGGTTACAGTGCTGAAACAAAAGCTACAGCACTTCAATGGAGAACACATTGGGCAGATGGGTGGTAGGGACATCAGTATTATATGACCCGGCAAAAAACTGCAGGAGTACGATTTCAATTCAAACATTTGGTGACTGCCCTAAATACGCCAAAATTGCCAAGAGTACTCATTTTCTTTCGACCATGGGCGGACAACCTGGGGTGGGTGGGGCAAAGATTTTGTGTTTTTTTTTTTTTGGGGGGGGGGGGAAAAATTCCCCCACCCGGGGCGCCGCCACGACAAAACAGGAAAAAGAAAAACAAAAAATCGTTGTAACCGAATTCAAAGGCTGTCAAGAGCGATTTTTATTGAAGCGCACCAATTCTTCAAGCCGAAAATGAAAAACCACAAAATGGAAATTTAAATAATAGGAGAACACAATATTAATTTCCATTGCTGTGAAATTTAAAAAAAAATAAAAGACTTCCAGTACGTTTAGAGAGCGAAACAAGGTTCTAATAGCGCTACCATAATGATTTTTTTCAACCAAGGATAGATATGCAACAAGTCTGCGAATGGAGTGAAAAAACTGAATGATAATTTTGAAAGCAACAAAGAGAGTATATTTTAGATTTTGGTGGTTCCCATTTGCTAATAAATGCGCATAATTTAGTTACGAATGGTCGTATTTTTTAAAGTATGCATCTCCAAAGCGACCCACTGTAACAGAAAGGTAAAACCCTTTGCGACTAAAACCACAACCCAAAAGCCGTTCCGATAAATTTGTTCGTATAAAGTTATTGAATGCATTAGACCGTAATAGGGTTTTAAAGCCTCTCTCAGAGATTTTCGTCATCTAGAAACAAATTGTGTTCCGTATTTGAATCAGGGATCCCTGACACTAAATCCTTATTCCTGGGTATTGCTTCTCGACGTCCATTAATACACGGCGCCTCGCCATATCTGTTATTTCAATTGTTGTGTTGAAAATTATAACGGAATTTGAATTTGGGGCTAGAAATCACACAAACGATCCATTTTTAACCGGATTTTATTGGCCAAGAACAACACAAATTCAAATAAACCTAAGTTTTAGTTAACAACATGAACTTTAATAATAAGAGCAATATGTTTGGTGTACTCGTTTACAGAGTAAATAAACACAAAATCAAAAATAGTTTCTCCTCAAAAATTTCCATGGGGGGGGGGGGGGGGGGTCAACAAGTTTCAAGATGAAACCTAGCAAAAGATATACCTATATCTGTTTGGAAGCTGTATGTGAAAATTCTACAAATGCTTGCATTAAGTACTGCTAAACGAGCACAAATTTAAGACAAAAGGAATAGCGTTTTAAAATTCGCAAGAGGGATTTCATGTCCATTATCACTGTTGTGTTGAGCAAAATGATCATGGAATGCAGTTTCAAATTCCCGCCCAGTGTTGCAACCTTGTCATATCTTCTTTCTCTTGAATTCATCACGGTCAGGAACTAATAATGCATCCATTCAAGGGAGTATTTGGAGGCAACTACGCAAGACAAACTCTCATCCTGATCAATGGACACCTGAATGCGCATCAGATACGTGGAATGAAATCCAACATCCCCATATGTCCACCAGTCGCCGTCTGGCATTGAGTGATGACTTTCACTAATGGATGACAATGTCCTCCCACATCGAGCAGATTTGTGAATGCGTTCTTGGCACTGAGGCCATTCACCGGATGGTGTTGTCGCGCCAACTCACCGGACCCTGCCTTTTTGTATCTCTGGACATGCTGGAGCGAGCTGTATTTGCACGCATTTATGCCAACACCAACATTGCTGACTTGGCCCAGATGTTTGGAATGAATGTACCCTCAGCAAGAGCCCCAAGACTCCGTAAACTCCTTGGAGGTGGCCGGTGCCAAGAAGTCATTGGCAACGTAGTGGCTACAAACTGCCTGATGCCGATCAAGTCATTTAAAAACAACTTTGTTTGCAATTTTTGAAAAAGCTAATTTTTGTTTCATGTTGTTTTCTCATTCAACGTTCGGTCACGCATTTGCTAAATTTTCATGAAACTGTTTTCCCAACACCCAAAGCTATACCCTTTGGCGGCTTGCCCTACACCCTGGTATGGTGGTGTGCCCATTTTTCACTAAAAGGACGTAAATGATTACCTAAACATGTAGAATCATTTAAAAAACTCAAGTGCGGGACGCAACACCCCAGGTGAGAGGAGGTTATTTGTAAGGGATTCAACCCTGACCTCTACACATGGATAGCGGGCCTTAGTCTGCCGATTGAACCATC
>JAMKCH010028125.1:0-18111 GCA_023653785.1 Ophioderma brevispina
AGCTATCATTACGGGGACAGAACCAGATAACAAGACATGTTGGCGCACATAGTCGGACCATGTAGCAAAAAGACGTCTGACAAACGTCATTTTGGCCAGCAGGCCATCGTTGGTCCAACGTACAAAGTTCTTACATGACATGAACCATGTCATGAGCCGACGTCAGAAATAGGTTGCGCCAACGCTGGCTTATAGTTGGGATAGTGTCGGGTCAACAATTAGTAATGCTTCACTCAAAATCGTGCCACTGTATTATCAAAATCGTCTTGGGTAGGTTGTATTACCGTCTCATATTGACAGAATTTATTCCTCCAATTGAGGAATATACAGAATAATATGTCAGCTTGTTTCATCAACTGTGAAGTAACAGAAGACGATATCTATTAATGACAGCTGTCATTATATAATGAGGGCATCAGGTGAAAATGGACTTGTGCCATGATGGCTCCTATTTGAAGCTGCAATTAAAAATGTCCTGCAAAAATGCAATATTGCATCCTAAATAAGAAAAAACTTAAATGTAACATCACAGGAGAAGATTAAATTGTCAAAAATTTAAAATAGTAGAAAAAGTGAGAGGTCGTCAAGACCGTCACGCCCCCAATTTGCAATGTGGGTTACGTTGTCTTAGTTCGACATACCTGAACAAATGAAATCCATTACAGAACTTAATGATCCACAAATATCAAACACAAAATGACAGATACATAAAATATTTTCATTTTCCATGGTATGCGGCTGTCAGTGTCCCCCCCATCTACCCGGGCATTAGCCGGGATGAAACAAGACAATATCATTGGTTGAGCTGTAATTCTCCTCCGGTGATCCTCCAATTATATCACAGAATAAAATTTTTCAAGGGTATCAGCTTGATCAGGGTATGTGCCACGGGTCAAGTCAAGGCGCATTTTTATGGTCCCGGCACTCACAGATCCCAAATTTCACCTACAGTTCATACGGACTCTCGCCGTTTGGCCTACAGTTTTGCGTCATTGGAATCAAGGTTTTTTTACCAGATAAATCATAAATCGCTAGCAGTGGATACAAGTCAACTTTGTCATTTTTGGATCACCGCGTTTAACGGAGGACACTGTTTTGTCTAGCGATTTGTCGCTAGCGTTTTGTCGCTCGGTTTTGTCTCTTGGTTGTGCGACTGGTACTTATGATTTGAGCCATTAGGCTGAATTTAACACTCGGTCAACAAATTGTTCAACTGAAACTATAGCATCATTTTATATGGCATACGCTCAATATACACATAAAATAATTTTTCCATCTAAATTCATGTAGGATGAGGTTTTTTGTCGGGAAATCACTACATCAAACATAGGTTAATAAAAATTGTCTGTTGCAAATTTATTTACGTTTGTAGTAGTACAAGTGAAAATATACAAAAATCGAGCTCAGAAGTTTCACAGGTAGCCACCATTTTGCACCCACTTTATCTGCTCCCAGTTGAAGTCAGCAAGCCTTGACGTAATAAAGTGCACGGGATACTGGAGTTTAATTCCGTCAAGGCTGCTGAATTCAGAAGAGGAGCAGATTAAAGTGGGTGCGCCAATTGTGGCTACCCTAATTTCACTCACATTTTTTCTCGAGAGTATTTCCCTCTTGGAGCAAAATTCTCAGGGTGAAATTGAAAATCTGAAGGTAAATCTGTACTGAAGTGCTGCTGGATAACAGAAAATGAAGAGTGACTTCACTCTCAAATAGTTTTTCAAAAAGTGAAATGCAAAGTTCAAGAGTATGTCACTCTCTATATGGGTGAATGAAAATTGCTGCAGAGATATTCCACAGAAAAAACATTATTGCTAATTGTGTATATTATAGCAAATATTACACTGACTATGAGTGTGATGGTAAAAAGACTGAGCACAAGGTGAAAGATGGATTGTTCCATTTCACGAGCCGCAGGCGATTGAAATGGAACAATCCATTTTCCCCGAGTGATCATATTTTTACCCTCACCGAATACACGGCAGTTAAGATTTGTTTAACGATCCAATAGATTCTGGTCATTTAATAATTCTATAGCTTCTATCCTAGGCCTGGATCTACAGGGCCTAGGCTAGGCTATAATCAGAATGACAGTTCCATGTTTTTTCAAAAAAGCAAAAGCTAAGTTTACCTTTGTAGACCATAATTTACGAGCGTGGATCTTTTTTCCAGCATTCAAGTAGAGTTCAAGGTTCAAGAATCAAAGTTCCAGAATCCAGTTTTAATTCAAAATCCGATTATAAAATTTTCAACATGTCAATGATGTAAACGCCGACATCAATCTTTTCTCCAACAGTAGTAAGTTCACAACTTCCTCAAATTAAGTCAGGCGCACTCCCCTGGCTACAGCATAGCTGACACTGACAGATCTTGACAGCGTATTTGATTTGACGCTTTGTGTTTTTTGAATCGGCCTCGTCAATTAACGCCACTAGATCTGATTCATTGTACTAGTGCAATCCGGGATTGCTTCAGTGGACGCATTTTATCGTCTTGCAATGAAAACTTTTTTGGTCCACCCGCCAACTTTTGTTGGCGAAGGGGCCACTATAGAATGCCCCCGTCCCGTGTGTGTGTTCTTGTGTGGTCCGCTCGCGATATCTATTGGAACTAAGGAAGTGTGGGTGTCCATCTTCGCAACATATATGTATCTATGTACCCGTTGGGTGGGATCCAAGTGGGTCATGTGTCATGGGGTCAAAGGGTCAAATGTGTCAAATAGGGTCAAAATGGGCGAAAAATAGGTCTAAATCGTATATAACGTTGCACACGATATCTTTTGATTTTTTTTGGAACAAGTATGGGTGTCCATCGTTGCACCATAGCTGTTACTCAAGTAGGCTGCGATGAGTTCGGAGGAGGGGCAATGTGGCATTGGTCAAAGGTCAAATGGGGTCAAAAAGTAGGCAAATGGAGTTAAATTGCTATAAACCTTATCTGTTTGTGGTAGGATATGAACTTGGTCCGTGGGGTTTTGGGGGTGGTGCAACATTCTGCCTAACATTTGAAGGTCATTTCAATGTCATCCAGGGTCATCCAATTTCAAACTCACTTAGGACAGTGTCAACCTGAGTTTCCGGGTATCTATTTTGGTTTGTAAACTTGCAATATTTATTATTGTGTGTAAAAGTATATATTTCTAGAAAGAAAATTGGATGATGAATCCGATGGTGGCACCAGATTAATGTAAAACTTGCGGTATTTTTGGAGAACAATGCTAAAAAACATAATTTTGCCCCAAAATTTTTCAACAGCATAACAAAACAATTTGAATTTTTTTCATGGATTTCGTATTTATTTGTTTAGAAACAAGACAAATTTGGTCTAGGGACTGTTTTTTATTTTTTAAAATAGAGCTTACTGTTCGCAATATAAGGAAAATGTCAAAAAAGCGTGATTTTCTACTTTTCTTTCGCAAAATTTTTTTAGTATATATTGGAGAATATCTTTAGTTGGAATTCGAAAAAATGAAAAATTGAGAAAACCGTCCCTAGTGAAGACCGATTGATATCGTAAGAAAGTTAAACCGTACCTTTTACTTTGGTATTTTTTGAGTTATCTTTTCTGAAAATTTGCCAAATTTTTGCCGAAAATTGCACATTGAGAAAATCCATTTTTATAAAAAGTTACTTTTACACCCCATTTTCAAGCTGTCTCTTTCTCGAATAACTTTTATCTTTGAACTTCAAGAAATTGAGTATGTTGTGCAAGTGATGAAAATACTCTTTAATGCACTAATGAATCAAACATCTTTTGTCTCTAACCTCCAGAAATCAGAATAACTTGAAATTTCATCTGGTGTAATTAGGCAACTTTGTTTACTTTTCCAATAGTATTTTTCGTTTTTCCAAGATCGTTCGCCAAAAGTACATTAAAACACGCGCACACTTCATTATGCAGGGGGCCCAAAATTCACCACTCGCGGCGATCTTGCGCCTTGCGCCTGAACGCGTGAAATGCGCTTAAATTCCCGTTAAAACCATGCGGTTTTTGTGACACTTTTTAAATGGTCAAAATAGCTGTTTTAAATCGCAAAAAATACAGCTCAGGATGGTCTGAAGTGGATAACCCTTTGTGTGGAACGATAGAATACATGTTAATGTTTAAAATGGTGCAAAATCCTAAATTAGTGTAAAAACCCAAGCCCTAGGTTGACACTGCCCTTAACATGTTGTGGGAGGAGGATGAAAAGTGGTGAGTGTGGTCCAACATTCAGTCAAAAATTTTGAGGTCATTTCAAGGTCATCCGAGGTCATCAAGGTCAAATCAATTAAAATGTGGTAGGAGGACGGAAAATGATGGTTGTGTTCAACATTCAGTACAAAAAAATTTTGAAGTCATTTCAGGTCATCCGAGGTCATCCAAGGTCAAATCACTTAAACATGTGGTAGGAGGATGAAAATTGGTGGTGTGGTCAACATTCAGTACCAAAAAATTTTGAAGGTCATTTCATAGGCATCAAGGTAAATCAGTTAACATGTGAGGAGGTGAAAATTAGTGGGTTGTGGTTCAAACATTCAGTACCAACAAAATTTTGAAGGTCATTTCAAGGTCATCCGAGGTCATCCAAGGTCAAATCACTGTGGTGGGGGTGGTTGGTTGGAGGGTAAAATTGGTGGTTGTGATCAACATTCTGTTCAAAAACTTTCTTTGAAGGTCATGTGAAGGTTGAGGGGTCATCCAAGGTCAAATCCTTTAATATGTTGGTATGAGAGTGAAATTGGGGAGTGTGTTATCAGTGCCAAAAAAGTTGATGGTCAGTTCAAATCTGTGGGGTCATTAAGTTCAAATCACCTAATCATGTGGTAGGAGGATGAACTTGGTGGTGGGTTGTGGTCACATTCAGAGTGTTGACACATTGGAAGGTCATTCAAGGTCATGTGGGGTCATCTGAGGTCAAATCACTTAATGTGGTAGGAGGATGAAGAAACCTAGGAGGATGATGAGAAACTTGGTGGGCCATTCACAATATTTCCCTGAGATCTTAAAAGTGTTGCTCTTGTTTCTTTAGCTACTGCAATTGGGCGGGAACCTTTGGTTTCGAGAACCGCCTTGTCATCATCGTAGTCACTGTTTCGGATTGGCACGTTCCATACATGCTATGGCGTTGTACAGTCGTAGGAACGGGAGATGATGAAAGTAAGAAATACGTGCTAACAACACCTATCATCAGACTTCATTTTGTCGCTCATACTGTACACGGATGGCATGTTTAACACAAATCGTGTGGATGGAAATAGGGGCATGTGATAGTAAATCATCACGAGTTAATAGTTAATTTTGTAGCCCATTGAGATGATGGTAACTCTATTGAAGTCACGTGGCACAAATAAACCATAAACCAATAAATGACTAGAATCTATGTATGAGTTATAGAAATAAAATAGGCAAACACCAATTATAAGGTCTCTAAGATGGCAAAACACTCATCACACAAACAATCAAGTTGCTGCAAGGCTGGGATGGCCATAAAGCCCGGGCGACATTACATGGCAGGCTTATTCCAATGGGGGCCCTAAAACAACGATAGATGGCTGTGGACGAAAGATGAACAATAAAAAACCCGGAAAACCTCACAGAAAAAAACCTACACATATAAAAAGACATCAGATTCATGACTGAGAGCAGTTTCTGAGAGATGCTTTTTGACAGCCTTTTTGAATTCCAATTTATTAGCCATGGACTGAATTTGAGGTGGTAAAGCATTCCAGTCTAAAATGGCGTTGTAGTAAAATGATGTGGAAGCAATGCCGGTAACTCTCGGGACAATGAAATTGAAACTGCTGGAGCGAGTATAGTGAGAGTGAGAAATTGAAGCCCTATTGAAATTGTGGGCGAGGTATGGTGCCCCTATACCATAAAAGATATTAAAAACATGGTTAAAGGCTGACTCAGAGATTTTTGAAGTATAATTTTTTGTCTATTAATTGAAATAGTCAACTGGAACTAAAGATAGTAACCTAAAATGGTCAATTCCAAAGTTTGAGACGAATCAGATTTTTCGTTTTCAAGCAGTAAACATTTTATTTATGTATAGGATACCGTGTAAAACAAAAATTCCGGATCCGGAATTTTATAACAAAATTGTGATTTTCTACAAGAAGGACTTCGATTTGAGCTTAGCTATTTCACACAGTGATTAGTGTATGGACAAGCATTATGTATATGCAAAAAACATGATTAGTTTGAAAATTGAGGGTGCCCTCCTGGGAAAATCTCTGAGTCAGCCTTTAAGTCTTAATTGCTTGACAAGGTCCATTGGACTCAAGAATTTAATGGAACTGCGAGTCAATTGATCAATGTGTGTCCTAGGAGACATATCAAGAATGAAACAAACAGTTTTGTTTTGTGTAACCTGGAATTTTTGTCTTACCTTAGCGCTGATACCAGAGAACCATGCAGCACAACAATAATCAAGGTGGCATTGTATTAGTGCGGAGCACAGGTTCTTGCGCATTCTTTGGTTCAAATAGCTGGGATGTCTGTAAAGGAACTTAAGACACAGCATGTAAAATCCTGTATTATTTTACTCGATCATATTTTTTCACAACTGACAAATGTAAGTCTTCTTTATATTGTCATTCTTCATTCATGCTCATTCATTCATTCATCTCGACATTCATTAATTTGTTTCCATAATCAACTACATGTACACAATACAAAAGGAACATAAATCATAAAAATACAAATACAAACACAAATATGGTGGAGATGGTCAAAAGGCCAATAAGGCCAGAATTGACCAACCCCATACATAAAAGAAAGAAAAAGACAGGTTTCTTAAAGGTGCGTGTTCCGATCATCTTTGGGACCCCCCTGATTTACCCGGAAGTAGTATCGATTTTGATAACAGATGAAAGGCCGTATTTTTCTCATTGTCGTCCTGAAATTTGAGCCCTCAAATCCATTTCATTCCCAAGATATAAACAAAAAAAAACGCTGTTTTAGTGGTTAACCACCGATAATTAGCACAGTATTGAATAGGTCCTTGCAACATGCATTATTGCGTCTACCATCAAAACTGCAAGTTTGTTTCCCACGGTACTTGATGGGGTGTATGTGCAAGTGCTAGGCTCTCATATCAAGTAGAGAACACAATACACATAAATCAGAACAAGCACCTTTAACCAACTTTACAAGACATAACTATCAAAAAAGACAAGACAGTGCACCAAAAATGATTATAGGAAGAAATAAGGAGAGATTTGTATTGTTTTCGAAAATTCTTCGTTGAAATTGATTTTTGAATATGCTCATTGATTCAGGGAGTTCCATAGAATGGGGCCTGTTGTTCGAACTGCCTGATCTGAAAAAACCTTTTTGTTTTGGGTCAGGTTGTAATTACTGTTATTTCTTGTGTGATACAGGGTGCAAAATAAGATTTTAAAGGGCAGCCAATTTCAAAGCAATTTTCAATTGTGTAAAGGGCATCAAGGCAATTACATGTTGTTAATGAATAGGGCCAAGAATGGCAAAAATTTAGGGCATCAAGGCAACTGGTAGGGGCACCGAAGGCAATTGCCTTGGGCCAAAGCCAAAAATATCGTATGCGACGGGACGGAATTTGATGATGCATTTTCTTTTGCACCTCTTTACCAGTTGCATGTGTAAATGGTTGATGTTGCTTAAGTAAACAAGCAACTCACAGACTACATTCAGGCACACATTGAAGAAACTCAAGGTCAAACATGTTGCCATGGTAACCTATATTTAATGGCGCGACGGGACAGATCGATAGATTTCATGGTATTTTGAAAATTGAACATTTGCTTAATTATTATCAAAAGTTATAGGAGGTACATGAAATTTTTAACATCAATATTAAGTTTAACTATCATGCTATGAATATCAATAGAAATTTGGATCTTAACTTTTACTAATTAGCAGATATGCAACTTTTAATAACGACATGTCTGTGCGACGGGACGGAATGCGATGGGACGGAATCAATTTCCTGCCTCAATTTAATTTGGCAATATCACCTTTTTCATATACATTGTAAAATTGCATTTTACTCCACTTTGAGTGAAAGCCAAGGCAAATTAAAAGCAACATTACCATATTTCAGAAACCATTTGTTTGCTTAAACCATTTTAAATACATTAATATCCATTTCGTGCATTGTTTTGGGGCGTTGCATACACTAACTACAATATACAACAATATGAAGCAGTTTTACTGGTAAAAGTCACTGTTTCAATTTCAAACTACAAAAAAACTGACCATCCCCCCATGTGTATCTTCATGTAATTATTTAAAGGAAAATAGCTTGTTCTCTTTAACTGCATGCAAAGAGTTAATGTATTTTCAGTTACAATTTCTACATGCACTTTGCTCCAAAGAAAATTGAATGCAGTTCAATGATCATTATTTCACTGATAAAATACAAACCAATCAACATACAATCATTTTGCCCAAAATTGTTCTTGTTCTATTTAAATGAGTGCAACTAACTCATAGTAGTGAAAGTAGCACGATGAAATCCTGAAAAAGCGAGAAAAAAGGGCCCAAAATGGGCTGAAAATTACTAAGTGCGGATATTTTGAGTAGTCCATTTCCTGAAATCAGGAAATTTACTGAAAATTTACATCCCTGCATTGTTACAACTTCTACATTTAAAATAACAATCTTTGTTACTTGGGAGTTTATTAAAGGGATTAGCAGCGATTTGCTAATCCGAAACATCAAAAAAATCATCAAAATTCATATTTTTATATTTTTGTTGCTGCCATGGATATGCAAACATAACCTGCAAGTGGTTGGCTTGAAATCCGTGTATTAAAGACAAGGCAGTACTTTTTATCCGATTCTGTAATTTCTATACGTGCGTATCTAAATTCCGACTTGAGATCGAAAAAGCCTTTCCCGGTGAATATCACGGATTTTCAGCATGTTATTGTGCATCATGATCAATACAGTTTGAACTCAAACACAAACATTATTGATGTTTGTTTATTCTGTACTGGTGTAAACCACAATCAGCTCTTTAGTGTAGATTTTGAGACTCCATCGCTCTATGTCTATTGACGGGAGACGGTATGACAAATTTCCTCAAATACTCACACTTATTCCTGATGTATAAGTTTAAAAAATGCATTTCCACATTTTTTCGATTCTCTCGCATTATCGCTGCTAATCCCTTTAACAAACAAGTTAAAGAACAAGACTAGTTTAGAAAAAGTCATGAAAATAATACAAATAAAGGATGTAGCATTGTGGATATTCACCCACATGTGAACATTTGGGACTGTCTTATCCCCCAAAATCAGTGTGAAATGGGCTATTCCATTTTTAGATAAGGGCTATTATAAAGTGCCCTGAGGGCTGAAGGTAGAAGCAACTTCCCTCAGGGTATATGATAGTATTTCAAGCTGGATACATGTACGTACATGTACGTGAATTAGACAATATACTGAATTTAAATTAAAGCATGTTTTTTTAATCATTTTCTTATAAATGATAGTACTGGTAATTTCTATTATCGAAATGAAGTTTTCAAAGCACTTTATTGCTTAGTACAAACAGAAGGGGCATGAATATGTTTGATACCTAAAAAAACTTTTCATAAATAGCAGCAAGTGTTCATTAGGCAAATTTCCGTCCTGTTGCACTTGATTCCGTCCCGTCATGAAAAGGACACACTGCTATAGTTTTAAGGAGAAATATTGGAAATTATTTTATTGTTTGTTAACATGACAGTTGCAACAATATTTGATAGTTTGGAAAGTTTCATTCAATTTGAATAATTTTTAGCCCTCGAAAATAAAAAAAATTGCCTCAAAATGCGACGGGACGGAATTTTGCCCTTTCTGTTTTTTTTTCCTACTTTTAAAAATACTTTTGAGAATTTTTTTTTAATGTTTGATTTGTGTGATCAAAGAAATATTAAAATGCAAAAAACAGAAATTTGTTATCTCTATTTAGTATTATATCAATTTTTTCAAATTCCGCCCCGTCGCACTAAGAGGGCGCCATTTTTATCTTTAGTTGCCTTTATTTCAATAACGATGCATATGTAATCGCAAACATTTTTTTGGTTTCATAGGCTTTGGTTAAAGGGATTAGCAGCGATAACGCGAGAGAATCGAAAAAATGTGGAAATGCATGTTTTAACTTATAAATCAGGGATAAGTGTGTACAATTCCATATAACTGCTTTAATATAGAAACAAACCACCAAATAGTGAAATAAATGTGGTATTTGAGGAAATTTGTCATACCGTCTCCCGCAAATAGACATACAGTGACGGTGCCTCAAAATCTGCAGTAAACAGCTGATTGTGGTTTATACCAGTACAGAATGAATAAAGACCATAGTGTTTGTGTTTGCGGTCACAAACTGTATTGTCCTGGTGCCACAATATCACGCTGAAAAAACTGTGATATTCACCGGGAAAGGGCTTTTATCTCAAAGTCGGAATTTTGATACCACGTTATAGAAATTCACAGAATCAGATAAAAAAGTATTGCCTTGCCTTTCATACACGGATTCAAGCCAACCACTTGCATGTTCGGTTCGCCTATCCATGCCAGTAACAAAAAATAAAAATCTCGAATTTGATGAGTTCGATGTTCGGATTAGCAAATCGCCTGCTAATTCCTTAATACCCTTAATAGCCATGGGTGTAATTTACTTCAATAGCAGAGTTTGAATTTTGAGGTGTGGTTTGGACCATTTTTGGCGCCTGGTTGTGATAGCTATTACGTTGAGGTCTCGGGAACAAAATATCAAAAGGAGTTTGGTTAGTCGATAACACGAGTATTGTAATAACACCCAATTCAGTTTTAGGGTATCATAAACCTTAATAAATAGATAAGTGGTCGAGAGAATGGCTTCGGTTGTTAGATATAGTTCTTAAAGCCTGTTTTTGAAGTTTGTGAACGTTTTTTAAGTACGACGTGCATGCATTTCCCCAAATAAGGATTCCATAATTTACATAGGCAGGAGTAACGTACAATATAGACACAGCATGTGTCAACAAAAGATCCGTACCAGGGTCTACCAGGTTTCTTAAGCTAAACACGAGTGGAAAAACAAAGCATTAAACTGGGCCGATCGGCCGGAGTGTCTTCTTTTGTCTATATTTTGTCAGAGCAACCTGGCACCTCAACTCAATGCCAGGGCCGGGCGTACCCACGGGACTGAGCGGGGACTCATGCGTTATGCCCGGACCAGGGCGTGGACTTGACTGGGCTGTAACATCAAATTTTCCCCTCGGCCCAGCGGCGTACCACGGGCTGTACGGGTCCTTTACAAATATCCATGATTACAGCCCCGGTCAAGTCCCCGCAATGCCCGGGTATGGGGGGGATTGGTGTTGACAAACTGACCGTCGCATACTTCTAAGTTCACATTCTCGTCGTAATCCTACGTTAGGGCAACGTGCATTTGCTACCATCTGTCAACCCAGTTTAAAGTAATTTTTTTGATGATTTATTCATGACCCGATGTGAATTTTCCCAAACTGTTGCATTGGGAAATTTGACTCATACACTCTCTGCCACATCCAACTATTACCGTACTTTGGCAAATACACATTTGTGATATTCTCTCATTACATTATTTGTATTTAGATCATTCGTCTGACCCATTTCTATTGCTAGCAGCCTAATGTATCTATAGATAAACTGAGTGTCCGTGGCATCCGAAGCTTTGGCCATGAGGATCACGACAGGCAAATCATTAAATTCTTCCATCCGCATTACACCTTATTACAAGACACAATGGTGCTGTAAACAGTAAGTAACTTACGTTTCGTCCCCCAATTTTAGTTGAAGGTAGAACAATATGGTGATAGCGTATTCATTCTTTTCTTTTAATATATGATTTGATGTAGGGATGATCACCTAATGTGTTATTTACAAATAATTTACATATGATGATCAGGACATGCACCTTTAAATAGTGCTATAATCCTTCAAGCCCCAGAGGTCTACTCCTTCTCTTACAGTATCTCTGATTGGCTCGTTACATGATATAACCTCAGAATAACCAATCAAGATAGACCTATCCATCTGTATGTACCTTTAAAAGCTTTTCTTACCAGTATCTGATGGGCACTAAAAAATAACCTGTAAAGGTCCCAGGAAATGCCAAATAGAATTTGAGATGTGTTTGTGTTCAGCACAAGGAGGGACGAGAAAGCATTCAATATTCAAGTTGGTGATGACATCATTAGTGAAAATATTGATTTTTCAGAGTAATAGAAAATTCCAGGTGACTGGTGTGAATCTATTCATGGCACTGACACTGAAAACTTGGCAGGATTATGCCATGTAGTCTCTTACAGTACACAGGTCCTTTTAGGCCAAGTTAAAAAAAACTTGTTTCTCGTCCTAACTTTTGAAAAAAGGAGGAGGAGGGACAGTTTTGTTTTTGTTTTTTTTTTAATTGCGATCAAAGATGGCGGATGGTCCTTTCCAAAAGGCAACAAAGCTGCACAAAATTGAACTTTTCTTCAGACATCACAGGTATGTTTTGGCTTCCAAAAGCGAATTCTCCTACTAATGTTTAACCTTGAACAATGTGCCCTCAATAAATTAAAACACAAAATAGAATATTAAACAAGACCATTTGATACTGATACAGTCATGTTTTCATGTTTTCTCCTTCTTTCTTTAAAAGTCTTTCAAAGTCTGATCTGAATCCGTAATGTACGTCCATAGTATTGTTTCAGAAATCTTAATGAAGTGCCATTCGGCACTCGTATGCACACACACAGAAAACACATCCTTTACTTCTTAGTCCGTGTACTTGCGGAAAAATACTAAACCACTCTGTGTGGTTTTAGCTCACAAACGATGAATTTTGGTCTAATCGGATGAAGATAATGGCCTATTCACGCCAGATGACAGTGATTGAACGCGTATTTTCCGGGGTATTTTCCAGTTCTGAAAGGACAGCTGTATTTAAAAATGGCGGCTCTAAAACTTCATTCTCATGTTGTAAACCAGGAAGTACTGTTGATAGTTCGTAGAATTCCTCCCGTCGTTTTTTTATATGATTGCTTTGTTTTTTTTTTTTAAAAACAGTAAAAACGGTAAATTAATAAATAAAATATCGACTGTTATTTTATTATTTATTTGTTAGTTTTAGGTACGTTCCACAAGTGAGATTTCAATATTCATAGACTTTTATCGCAGGCTCATAGACACCTGTGCTGACGTACGCAAAAATAGACTGCATAAGAGAACAAATTTAGCGAACTAAAATGTGAAATTTACTCCGATTTTCAATGAATTTTCGAGAAAAAAATCAGAAATTAATAAAAAAAAAAAACTTTGATGCGGCAGCCAAAAAGCATGCGGCCGGAGGACGAGAAACTAGTATATTTTTTCACTTGGGCCTTATATGAAGTGTTACACCCACTTCACATCCCTTGGAAAAAAATAGCAATCATTAAAGATTCATTTACCTGTACCCCACAATACAGAAACATGGTTTGTTTTGTCACTAATTTTTCACTCAAAGAAATACGTTCGTTAATATTTTTAATATGTGAAAAATAAGCGCATTCTAAAATTATATGTGAACTTGTTGACATACTTTGCGTGGTAGTTCACTAACCCGTTCTTAATGTACCATGGGTAAATCTGGAGCCTTCAGAAATCATTGGAGGTAAGGGTCATGAGAGTAATTAGTTTTCAATATGCACAGTCAATATACAAACTGGCAAAAAGAACTCAGCATCTTTACCCAATGGCAAGTTTCTTAACACAGGTAATCTTTAGTTAGATATACATGAAATAAGGCACCATAATTGTGGTAAATGCATTTTTGCAACCTCAGAAAAGATATTGCATACTTGGCCATAAATGAACCCTGATCAATGAAATGTTAACTTCAATATCTTCATATTGGGTGCAGCAAAACAGCAGTGAGTCTAAACTTAGTTTAATTTTACAGTACATTTTTTTTTTCTTTACCGAATCAGACATTTAAGCTGGCCTTTTTTTACCACTACGTGTACCACATTTTCCTTACGTTTCACTAGGACTGAGTCGGGGGGTCCACGGTAAAAACCGTGTTACGTTTACATGCCTACTGAAAATAAATAGTTTCACTAATGATGTCACTGGTAGTGTATTCTTTTTTGTGGCCCTGTTTATTGAATGGAATGCCCCGTAAAGCTTTGGAGTAGGGTATCATCTCATTACTGGGACCTTTTAACTCGCCAATCATTGGCTGTTTACTTCGTCCGGCCTGAAACTAAGGAGAGATGTCATGGCTTTTCCCCAGAGTAAGCCGACAGCTGTAATCTCGAGCGTTACAAAGTCGGCGTGGTAGTTATAAAAAGGGACCATTTTAGACAAAAAATTTCTACACGGTCATCGATTTTTCTTGGGAACGGCGAGTAAAGTCCGTTGTGGTGAACTGGCAGCAGTGCGTGACCTGATGTTGGTGTGATGTAATCCATGCCTAGCGGGAGTTTGCTGGCTGCTGTGGTATCCCTCTATACTTTTTGAGAAACATCGTGCTTGCCGTTTGCAAGAACTTTGCAAAAATCGAAATGCTCAAAAACACACGTCAAAGTTCAGATAGTTCATAAGACTGCTCAATTAATGGTAAATAATATTAATTTAATTTTGCAGATAAACTTTAAGAATAAACATTAAAATAAAACAGTATGAAAGGTTGTGATAATTTTTTATTAAAAATACAAGTATTTGGTCTGAAGAAATTCGCCAAAGATGTGTTCAGATGACTCGATTAAAACAATAAAATAAGATTTAAAAATTAAAGAAGAAAAACAAAAGAAATATTCTGCGTTTTCGCTCTGTCTGTTTGACCTAAAATGTTATAACTAGGAACAGAATGTCCCGAATTTGAGTCCAAACTTGAAGCAAACGGTGAACGTTTTTCATCCTTTCTGTTTCTTCTTAAGCTATATTCAAGCTAAAACTTTATTAAATGATAAACACAATTTGCCAAATATAACCCTTGTATAACTAGGGGTGTTGTCGCCAAGGCTGTCGCACAAATATGTCGAAAATGCATTTATTCTTGCTGTCGACAAGCATGGACTGATTGTCGATAAAATATCTACCTTATATTAGCTTAAACATCGCCGATATTTAGCGATTTCCTCACCCAATTTCTATTTTTTTTCAGCTATCTTTTAAGTCGCGCGTCGGCGTTGCCATCTTTTTTTGCAAAACAAATCCAGTTACCACTGCGCATGTGTGCTAAGGACGGGGAAATCCCGCGTATGACGTAGCCGAACTAACTCGAACCCTTTGGAAATCCCTTTTATTTATGACGTAAGTCGCACTTGACTCCCGAGAATCGTGATGAGCCGAGCCGACTTTCGGCAATAATCGGACAGTCTGAAGAATGTCAAAATGCGAGGAAAAAAAGAGTAACTTCGTAAGTTACAGGGGGTACGGCCGCAACAGTATTATTTTTCATCTCAAAATCTTACATTATTTTGTACGTTTAAATGTAAAGCTTTGCACCGTTAACTATGTCATATCATTTTAAGACAATATGGTTGCGAATAAAAGCTTATTTTGCTGGCGGTCATGCGATGTTCAGGGTGCTGAATTTTGTTCCATTCCTCACTACAATAGGCCAGGCGCTTACAGTAGTACAAGTTGCGTTACTCGCGTCGTGTACAATGCCAAACATGAACATGGCGAACTCCTAGTGTCCGTAAAATCGTTTAGACTTTTTGGCGACACCTTGGCGAACGTCAGATCTTGAAATTTGACGATTTTCGACAATAAAAATCCTCTCGACAACAACCCTAGTAATACCCAAAAAACCCTTAAAAGCATCCTAACGAGTCATCCCACAACTGTTTGTGAATGTATGCGGGCATAGGACGCTAAGTAGTTTGTATTTTATTCCGAACGTTTCCGAAGTTTATTTGAAAAGGTCCCTATATAGTGCGTGGCTTATGTTGTCACAAAGGATGTATTGTATACATGTGTATGTCGACTATCACTAATCTCCATAATACCAACCAAATACTTCTCATGACTTTAAAATTCATGATGACTTCTGGTGCTTTGTAAATTGGTCCAATATCTGCATGTTAATAACCATGCTAATGTGCCTGTTTGCATAGATAGATGCAACTTTAGCAGTTTTCACTTTGGCACCACCCTATGTAAAAATAGAGAGGCCTAGAGATCATTGTGGGTATTGCACTTATGTCCCTACATGGCCTACCTCCACTATCTTGACCAATTCCTTCGCTTTAATTTCACATGACAAACGGGTCCCAATAGGTCAAAATCATGGTCAATCAGCTGTCAACCTGAAAAACATGTATTTGGTTTTCAGCTGCCATTATAACCCTGTGATGCCCATCAGTTTGAATGTTTTTTTTTACTGAGATATTCAGTGAAGCTTTTCAAACATGTAAAAAAACAAAAGTAGTGAAAAGCCTTTAAAGGGACTTGAACCATGTAAAAAGTTGTGGCAGGACGTGACATTTTCCGTTCACATTTGCAACAGTAAATATTTAATTCATCCCAGGTACACCAAAGATTATATTTGTGGTATTAATTTGTAATTACATAATGACATTCAGATTATTTGTACACAAAAATTAGATGGTAGATTACAAAAATTTTACTTAGTTACACTTAATTAAATCCTTGTTCGCATTTTACGTTCACAAATTGTCACGTCCCGCATTTATGGCAGAAGGTCTCCTCTGTGTATGAACTAGATTCCATCTTTATGAGAATTATTTGCAAGAGTTACTTCAAATACTACCAAAGTGTATTATTAATAGTTTTGACATACAATTCTTAATGTGTCTTTGCTTTACCGATTGAGAAGTGTTCCGTTCACATGGCAGGACGTGACGTAGGTTTGTCACGTCCTGCCACTTGTTTAATATCTTGTCAAATAATAGGTCTGCAAACTTCTATGCTTATAGTCTGTTTTGTAAAGTTGTTGCATGGGCTTGTGAATGAAAAAGTTAATTTGAAGTGTTGACAGTTTTAGTCAGTTGTTAAAAAAATGGACTTCACGTTCACATGTGACATTGTCACGTCCTGCACACGCAGTAAACAAGCAACCAGACAAAACAACAGTTTTGGAACATTGGAAAGCATTAGGGGTTAGTGAACCAAGCATGTTATTTATGTGAGGTAGTCACAGTACTTCCTTGTAAAAGCATGAAATTAGTTTTGGTTTGTAGTAAGTGTCAAAAAAATATGATTTTGAGTTCAAATCCGTTCACATGTCACGTCCAGCACAAAAACACATTAAAGTTTTATATCTGCCATTTCACGGAGTGAGAATTGCTGGCATTTCACACATATTATACAAACGAGGAGTAATTAATCTATGGAAAATTTCTCTACTCTGCTTTGTTTTTTTTCATTAAAAAAACTTTTTTATGTCAAAAACCTGTTTTTTGTCCCAAAAAATAGAGGTAAAGGTTTGTAAAAAATGGCCAAAATTTAAGCTAAATGTTCATATTTCAGCCAGAGCTGCCAAAAAATGCATATGTGAAAGAACATGATTAGGACAAGTCTAATTTCTTTTGGTAGTTAAAAAAATTTCCATTAAAAACTTATTGTATTTGTCACCAAAATTGCCTCAATTTTAAACTTGGGATAAAAAATAGCAATAAGGAGAAAAAAAAAGAGTAAGCTCCAGAACCTATTTCTTACATTCTATACTCTTACACACACCAGGAAGACAACAAATGAAAGCTTGATACTGTGTTTGAAAAAGACCCCCCATGGGTGACAAAGTTGCATTCTTACCTATGAAACAGGCCTAATGCATATTGCAAAGAAAGATTTTGGGCCCACTAGAGTATGGAATCATAAAATCTTGTTTCTCTTGGTCAAAAAAGGCCAGAAATTTATATCCTAGAGCATTCCATGTAGGCCATCACAAATGCCATAGTGTGTAATTTGAATCCGGTACCGCCACCCTTTTTATTTTTTGTTTCACCTGTTTTTTTATCAGAACACCCTTTATACTGGAAATCACCATCTTTTTCAAGTTACTGACAATCTACTCAAATTTAAATCAAACATTAGCATTGTCTTGTTTTGCCTATCTGCAGTGTTGTCATCAAAGAGTGCAGTTAAGTATCTCCAGTAGAACATATTGGGGACAACCAAAATTAGTACAACTTCCAAC
>JAMKCH010028126.1:0-45924 GCA_023653785.1 Ophioderma brevispina
GGAACAAGCAACAGACCTCTGGCCTTTTAAAGCTCCCAACAAAAGGCATCGTTACGTAATTCAAAATTATACATGGATTCACTTCACCTGGGTAGTGGGAACTCATTATGTAATCATTCACCTACTCTGTGCCAAAATATCAACGTTTGAAAATTGGGGGCGCTCTTCAAAAAATGTGCCATTATTGCTTTAAAGGGCCATAGACTGATCGCTTATAGTCTCGTCCCCGTTGACCCCCAGATTTTACCGGAAGTGGTCAAAATTTTGGTATCAGAAGAGAGCTATTATTTTCTCATTTACCCTGTAAAATCTGAGGTCTAAATGTTTGGTTTGGATGTTATGAGTGAAAATATGCCCCACTTTGGTCGATCAATATTAATTAATTTACGGAGTACAATATGGGGTTTACAAAATCACGTTTTTAGCGCTCACATCAAATCAGGTTGAAATATCAGCGCGAAAAATTGCAGATGGGGTTTGGGCCGAATGAAGGCCATTCTATCAAGATGAACAATTTATAGACTTTAATCGGGTCATCCCCCTTTAACTTCTCAATGCAAAGTTCAACATTGAACATTAAAAATTTCTATAGTAGACGAAAATTTTGTTTTTG
The DNA here is from genome assembly GCA_023653785.1 of Ophioderma brevispina. Taxonomy (NCBI): domain Eukaryota; kingdom Metazoa; phylum Echinodermata; class Ophiuroidea; order Amphilepidida; family Ophiodermatidae; genus Ophioderma; species Ophioderma brevispina. The sequence continues at coordinate 614 of JAMKCH010028126.1, forward strand.
AATGATAGTCAATATCTTCGACCAATATTCCACTGCTGCATAAAAAAAATAATAAAAATGAAGGACTCAGCCGGTACTCAAATGACTCAAATCCAACGATATTAACATCAGTCTCAACATCCAAAACATTGAGGGCGTGTTGCACTTAAAATGTGGTAATATTGGTATAACTCTAACACGCCCAAATACCACGAAATACCACGCCATTGAGGCTAGAAAATGCACCAAGTTCCATATAATGCGATGATATAAAAATACACATATGGGCAGGAAATAGCTGGCCGGGCGGGCCAGCGACACCCTCGTTACATGCCCTCCCTGGTCATGGGACTGGGGCCCCGGGGGCCTTGGTTCGCTTCCCACCGAAGATGTGCAATCTCCTTTAGCTTCTATCCCTTTACCCCTTCCATTCCTCCTGGAAGATAGGCTATAGACGAGAAGGGTGTGAGGGTTAACTTACCTGACCGGCAATGGATACTGGAACTGTACTCATGCGACAAACAGAGCAAAACTGCTGTACACTTGGATATAGCTTTGTCCATTACTTCCGGTGTGTCGTCCCCTAATTTCAAAAGAAACACAAGATTGCATACTTGAGGCATGGTAGTCTGTACACAATGTGACCAACATTCCGGTCTATCTGAGCCATTTTGTGACACCATTAGCCCCGGACTTTCCTTATTAAACATTCAATACTTATACTTGTGGTACCACAGTATAGCTGAACGTGTCTTTTATCTATTGCTATCAAAATAGGTTCATCATTCTCAATATGACTTCGCTGTAACATATAAGTCAAAGCAAGTACGAAAGTTTTGAATATTACTAATAGATGAAAAATGAATATTGTTAATTTTAATGGCTCGCAAATATTCCATAGCACTAAAGCTTTCTTGGTTTTTCTTCACATGCTGTTGGTGAAATATATTTAACAACAAACAGCAAAATGAAATTGATTATTTTAAGTGACTTTTTATGATTCAAACACAAGAATTTCACGGTGGGCCTTTTTCCCAATTGTACAATTTATATACTATAAAGACAAGAACACCAACCCTCTTTATTCTCATTTGTCCAGATGGTCAATCCTTGTTTTTCGAGGAGATATTTGATCCGATGGACGTTCTTACTGTGTATCCTTGAATAACTTATCGCCACGTCACGGACCTCAATGAGTGGGTCACGTCTCTCTCGTCCGATCTGCCACAGAGCATATTTGCTAATAGTTCGAAGGTTTTTGTTTTCTGAGAAGGTCAGCCTCGTCAATTCTGTGTATAAAATTTAAATATTTTAATATAAGTTTGGTAGACTTAGAAACATTTCAAATTATTGGAATACCCTGATAGATTCCAGACATTCGTTTTTCGGGTTGGATTCCAGAAGGATATGCGTCCAAAGTTTCTTCTTTAGATGTGTTGCCTTCGGGGTATTGCGGTATGCTTCTAAGAGATTTTGGCCCGAAATTATGCTCCAGGACCAGCTGCTCCAGGACCATATGCTCCTGGAGCAGCTGGTCCTGGAGCATAATTTCGGGCCAAAATCTCTTAGAAGCTTGCGGTATACATACATTACATATTACATATTATATAGTTGTATAAACACCGTATCAACATCCTCGATTCTATATTTAATAAAGCATTTTTTAATCACAATGTCCACTTGGCATAAATAAAATCATCAATACTGCTGTTCTAGGCTACAAAATACAAGTGAGCTGGGGTTTATGTCAAACACTAAAAAACATGCAATCTATATTTATAAATAGCACTCATGGACTGGTGTATTAAAATGATTGGAGAAACACGAAATTACCTCTGCGCTATACATGTATAATGCACACGCTATTCAACAGGATTATATCCCTGTCAACTTTCGACGCGAGTTTTAGAAGTTCTGGTACTCAAAAATGTAATGCGCACGCATACTGCCGGTCATTGAACAATAGCTGGTACACTACCTGGCATTGACGTCTATGGTCAAGTGGTCTTTAGCCCCTTAATAATGTTGGTATGCATCACAACTTACCTACAATGCTTTGTTGAATTACTTCGCTCGCTTCGATTTCTTTCTCGAATATGTTGAAGGAAAGACTCCACAATATAACTGCAGCTAAACTTTGCTTCTCTGGCTTAAACTCTGGCGCCAATACTCGATTGATAGAAGAGATACCACCATCATTATGTACAACGAGCCTGTTAATGTTATCATCATAGGTTACTAAGTTTTTCAACCCACTCAAGATATGCATCAATCTAAACTTCGTTCCATCAAGAACTGTGTGACAGACTGCAGGGTCGCTAACAGCATCTTTCAACATGTTTAAAATCAAGGTGATACGCCCCTCTTCTCTATTCAATTCAATGCTCTCTTTGTCGTCGGCAATGTGAGCCAATACCAAAAAGGCTGTTGTGCTTATCACTTCCACTTCTGAATTAAGGTATTTTTTCACAATTGCCACAGCACCCGCTTCACGATATACTCTTCGGTTCATTTTACATTCATACGGGGATATAGAGCAATGAAGGATATCGAGCAAGCATGCTACGCGCTCTCTAGTTGCAGTGGTGATATTTTCTGGCTGGTTTGCTAGCTCCTTTAGCTCCTGCAATATCAACTCAATTCCTCTGGATTCCCCAAGGACACATCCAAGTCGAGGGCACATGTCTGTGCAATTCCACACGGCTCTTTCTAATGCATTGCGGTTTGATATGCATTGGTCACGTTTCGATGATTCCAGGTTGGCGTTAGAGAGGGTACCTTTTAATGATCCTGACATCGGGACAAATAATTCACCAAACCCTAGATCGGTAATTAAAGAAGCTCCAACATTTGACATCATGTTCAAATACGCCAATGAGGTACCAGCCTCCTTGCTGCTGTGGTCGTCGATTTCTTTTAGCGACGACACAGTTTCTTTGATATGAGCGATGTCGTACTCCGTGAGGACATTTCTGTCCTGTGGGTCTCCCATTTTTGCAAGTGATATCGTTTTCCTTTCCTGAGGTGAAATGATAGCAACAAAACGGAAGAACTATATTAATCGTGGTAAGGCTCGTCACAGTTGCCCGATTATTTGCTAGAAAACCACTTCCAGACTGCTCAAGACTGGTGCCGATTGGCCATTTTTTGAAAATCGTGAGCAGTTTTTCCTTTATTATAATTGGCAAGACCTGAGAATGACTGTACTGTACAGTTTTCTACAGTCTTGCGTGGTCGAGAACACGTGGCAAATTTGAAAAAAAAAACCGCCACGATTATTTCTCGCAGCCTAAAGAAATGTGGCTTTTTTTTTTCAATCGGGAAAGTCGGTATCAGCGCATAAGCGGTATGGACATTGGAAGCCGTAGCAGATGAGTTGGCGGGCATCATGAGTAGATGTGTGCAGTTGGAAAGTGGTCGCCAATGAGTCTGTTCCAAGCGGGAGAGAAGATGCAGGCCAACTGGAATTGTTAAACCGGCGACTACAGAAGATTAGTCGCCGACTTGCAGTCTTGGGAGCAAAATGTCACAACTTGTGCCATCGTATAAAGGTCGACGACGGACACACAGGCTAGCGTGGTAACATGTGTGATACCACTTTCATTAATAAATTCCTATCCGCACCCTTTGTCCACAAATGGGAATAGGGAGAACTTGTCCACTAAAGGTACAGTCACACAGAAGACAGCTCCCCACCCAACCTCTTCCCGACAACACAATACCGCATTTATTTTTCAAAATTGGCTAGAGTCTTGTTCAAACTTGCAAAATTTACAATGTTGATCCCAACCAGGGATGATTAGTCTGGGAGTTTCCCCGTCGTCAACGAGACAAGGGATGCTGAAACACCTAGCAGTAGGCGACTGCATCATGAAATCCACAAGATCAAGCATGTTTAATTGGCGACGCCACTTGTTCAATCAGTCGCCGACCTTGAAACAGCGGCACACGTTGTGACATGTCGCTGTCAAGATTACTCGTCGATTGTTCGCCGAGTTATTGACGCCAAGAAAGATACAGTCACATAGAAGACAACCCGCGACGTGACCCAACCTCTTCCCAACTACACAAGGCCACATTTGTTTCAAAATCGGCTGCAGTCTTGTTCAAACCTACAAAATTTACAAGACAAGAGATGCTCAATCGCCTAGCAGTAAAGTTCCCAATCAGTCGCAGATCTTAACACGACAGCACAAGTTGTGACCGGTGCTGTCAGGACTGCAAGTCGGCGACTTATCTTCTGTAGTCGCCGAGTTTAGTCGCCGATTTAAGATGTCCAGTTGGCTTGTATCTTCTCTCCCGCTTGGAGCAGACTCATTGCCGACCACTTTTCAATTGCACACAACCATCGGCTACCGCTTCCAAACCGCTCATGTGTTCAAGCCGACCTTCCCGATTCCAAAACCCGCCACGATTTTTTTAAGCTGCGAGAAAAAAATCGTGGCGTGTTTTTTTTTTTCAAATGCTCCCGAACACACAAGACTGCAGAAGACTTTACAGGACAGTACAGGACAGTCCCAGACTTGGCCAAAACTACACCTGAAGAAGGAAAATTACTCACGAGTTTCGTGATGGCCAATGGCCAATCGGCACCAGTCTTGAGCAGTCTGGAAGTGGTTTTCTAGCTAAACGAATCACCGTATACGATATTCGCATTAAATGCCTATACTTTTATTGCTGTATATTAAATGACAGAATATTTTATTGATTATTACAATAAAGCACAATTGTTTTAGTAATGCTAATTTTTCGCTTTTTCCATTTTGATCAGCGCACGTGCATAATAATCTTCGGAACGCATCATTTATCAGCTTATCAGAATTGACATGAATATTACCAATTTAATGTAAACACTCACTGTATGGAACATAAAATCATTTTATATATTTGTAGCTTGTTTATGTAATTGCTGCGTGTTTAATATAATTTGTGCTCGAGACAAGCAGTTCGCAAGACTTTAATACAATATTTGCGTTGAAAAAAAAACGGTCGTGTGTAATGTATAATAAAAAAATGAACATCTTGGAACAAGCCATTTTGGACAATAATTATTGCCGATTTATATATTTTATAAATTATACGAGTATAATGTGTCCTTACATAGACACGCGACATGCAAATTGGCATTCTCATTAGATACATGTATTAAAGGCACTATCAGTGATTTGCTAATCAGAAGATAAAACCAAATCATCAAAAATCAGATTTTACATGTCTGTATATAGCAAGTATAGTCATCCTAACATATCCTACAAGTCTGAAAGCAACCTATTAAGGACAAAATCGGATATTTTAGTCATTACCGTCCGTACGAACACTTACTACAACACATAACTAAATTGAGATTCATAACTTTGCACATTGCTGTATTCATCCTTTTCTGTATTTTTTTCAGTTGCAAAATATAACTTCTACAAACTTTTCATTCACTATTAGGCTATTCCTGCAAATTTCAAAATATTTTTAACCTTTTTAGTGAATCACTGATATAGTGGCTTTACAGTAGGGTTATAAATCAGAATCCCATTCTAGAAGTTTGGGGAAGAAGGTTTGAAGATGTTTTTCTATAGTTTGAAGGGTGCTGAATCAGAATTTTTGGGTCCAACGTCGGAGAAATGTGGGGAACCTTTAAAATAAGGGGGTAAAATTAGTACAGGGGTAAATTTGAAATCAAGTCAAAATTGTGTTTAAATGTACACCAATGTATTTGTCTCATTTAAGGATTTAAAAAAGGTATAGTTTGTCAGGGTTCCGACCTTTAGGTAAACAGGTACAGCCCTAATAAGGTTCAAGGTCATCCTGGGGTAAACGTTACCCAGTGCTCCGATTTCGTTGAAACTGGTGTCAAATTGTTCGTCTTGCCTTATAGTACAATGTTTGGCATTTGATTTCGTAATTCATGGGCAAAATGTAACAAGGGTCTACAGGGGTCTATAGGGGTTACCAAAAAGCTTGACCTCAAATTGTATACAGAACTGTCACCCAAAGAATTGAAATTAATTTTCTGCTTCAGTATGACCAGGGCAATAATTTGACATCGGTTTCAACAAAATCTGAGCACTGGATTTTTTTTGCCCCAGAATGACCTTGAAACTTATCAGGGCTGTAGCCGAGTAACTAAAGGTCGGAACCTATACAAACTATACCTTTTTTTAATCCATATATTGAGACAAATACATTGGTGTACATTTAAACACAATTTGACTTGATTTCAAATTTACCCCTGAACTAATTTTACCCCCTTATTTTACAAAGTTCCCCACATTTTGGACAGGAATGTAGAGAACATCTTTGGCTATCATGAACACCCGTTTATTTTCCATTACGACAAAGCCACACCCCATCGGGCAGGTGCCCTTAAGAGTGCGTTATTTCAGAAGGTGCACACGTATGCGATTGGCATGGACAATCTCCTGATGCATTGCCAAACCCGATCAAAAACCTTGGGATAATATTTGCAAAAAAAAGTGTTGAATTGCACCAAGGTCCAAAAAGTGCAGGATTTATAACGAACATTACCAGACGAATGCTTGTAATTATTAGGTCACGTGGTTACTCAACAAAGTATTGAAGACTTTTCTTTCCTCACAATAACAGCATCAAAAGAATGTTGACTTCTAAAAACATGGGCACTTCATAAACATCCTTGGCAGTGTGGAGAAAAATTGCTTAGTTTTTAAATAGTTTTTCCAATTCCAGTTGTATTGCGAATTTTCTGTGTTGCAATACATATGGACCAGTGTGTGTACAATGGTGGTAGCGATTGTTTTTAATTTGAAGTTTTAAAAAAAATCGGGGTGGGGGGGAAAATCTCAATGTAAAAGGGAATACTTAATTATAGTGCATAGAAGATACAAAATGTCTACAATGTCTATGCGCTTGCCCATGTCCATATGCAGGTACAATCGGTATGTAACAGTACACAGTTGCCCACAATACCTAAGTTCCTTTCTCCGATATTTTTTTTCTTTGAAATGTTAAAGATAGTAAACATATGTTACAACACATTATTTAATTTGGTCATTTGTTGAGAACTCAAAACAAACCTGTACAATGTCTAAGTACAAAATCAATAAATTTATGATATCGATTAGCAAAAGCATTTTACCCACTTTTTAATCAATTCTAAATGTTTTCTAAATTATATCCCAGTTAATCACTTAGGTACAACCACATTCGGGTCCGTTTTATACTGTTATTTGAAAACCCGTATTTTAAAAATGCTCAAAATGGACTTGCGCACTCATCTTGCGCACTGTATATGAAATACAGTTCCCTTCAAATGGGGTTCCTTTAGTGTGTTATCATCTGTGTACTGCAACGCGTCATTCATTTTGCAGACTATCACCTTGTAGTCTGTATGGTATTCCGCGGATGTGGACAGGTAGGTAGGGACACTATCATGGAGAAACTCTCAGTCCCCCCCCCCCCCCCCGAGGAGACCCTGCCGCTAAGTCACTGGTCATGATGGACATTGAAAACTACAGGGTGGTCAGAAAAAAATAAAAAGTACACCAAAGGAAGGGATTTTTTTATGAAATAACCTTGGACGGAATTTACAAAAATAAGTCCTGTATTAGATAGCTGTTTAATCAGCTTTCACAATAATTTAAATTTTTAAATTGAATTATTTTATTTTTTTCGTTTATATTTATTTTTGTGAAGGTATTTCATTTTCTGCCCCGAACAAATATCACACTGAATGTATCACACGAGACTCATTAATACGCAGCGGGAGGGCTTCAAATAAATTAATAGATTGGTTCTTGGCGCCGTATTCAAATGCTAATCAGGACATGTGTTGAATATGATGTACATGTACCGGTAGAATCAATTACGATTAATGAATTAATAAGGATATTTAAAATTGGAACCTTTTAATGCTTTATCTGTTATCCAGCCCTATACATGTATTTTTGGAAGTTTTACTCGTGGAAATCAAGCAAGTGAAAAGAATGGTGCAAATTGTTGCTTCAGGTACAAAAACAAAGACATCAATATCATCACGGCCCATGTAAAATGTAATCTTTATTTTGATGTAATCTTTTGAGTTGATGTTTAAATCGTTGTAGATGATATGAAACTTTCATTAATAAGGTACTTGTTTGAACATTGCATGTATTGCTGTAGTGTATTTAGGGAAATACCCTATTTTGGTGGCCATTGGGACGCCATCTTGAATTTGAAACTTGGGAATGACACGGAAATTAGCAAATATGCATTGCTTTGATCAGGACTCATCATTCATACAAAAGAAATGGATTGTATACCATTTAATATGTGACATAATTATTTAAAAGGAAATATTATATTTGGGGGCCATCTAAGTATCCATCGTGAATGGGCCATTTGTTTTGGGGGGGACATCCAGATGTGTTGGGGTCATCTGGAGAAGTTACAAAGTTGAGTTGGTTTAGTTCTGGGGTAGTACCAAGATGTGGTTGATCCCAGCAGTGGCAGCTCAAAAAATGCCTGTTGCTAGGGTATTTTTTTACCTAGCAACCGTTGCTAAGGAAGAGGAATGTATATTTTGGCTCCACCCCCTTCCAAAATGGGTCAGATGTGTTAAGAATAATTGTGCCAGTCTTATTCTTTTATCATTTTCTGAGCATAGTTGTGTTATTTGCCACCCCTCGCCCAGACTATTAGTGCCACTTTCCCGAGGACTTTTTGCTCGAAATTTATACCGCGTGTGAGGGTCATAAATACAACCCCCAAATCAGTGATAAAATAAAATTGTCTTTGGGCTGCAAATTAGGGGCAAAACATTGTTTTCAAAACACGCGAAAATTGGGCACAAAGATGGAAAATTCAAATGAAGCCTGTGTTTACATCACACTTTTTGAAACTTATTTTATGTTGAGATTTTGCGGTGTTGCAAAGTACCTGTCATTTGACAGTTACCGGTTAGCAAGTCAACACTTAAATTGTTGGTTTTCAGCACATAAAGGGTTAATTCTTCTTAATGTTACTAATATTGGTTTACCTTACATTTAAGTGTGAACATATAGTCATCAAAAACTTTGGTTCTTTTGATTTTTTAAAAAAAAAATTTCTATAAAAAAAAGATGACTTCCGTTAAGGGATGATCAGAAGAATGTACAACTCTATACAGTTATAACTACGTTTAATGTAGGAGCAAAAACACCAATAGTGAACAAATAAGATTTGAGGAAATTGTCATACCGTTCTCCAGCAAATTATACATACAGCTATGAAGCCTCAAAATCTATAGTAAAACAGCTGATTGTGGTTTACCACAGTAACAGAATTCATAAGGATCCAAACATTGTAGTGTTTACGGTCCATACTGTACATGTTATGGTGCACAAGAGTACGGCTTATAAAGTTGGGACATTCCAGGGAAAGACTTTTTTTTTATCTCAAGTCGAATTTTGATACGCATATAGATATACAGCATCCCAACTATAAGAAAAGTTGTGCTTTAAGAAGCACGAATATATCATGTGGTGATAACTTACCACCCCCTGCTCCCGTGACCCTTTGAACCTAATCTGTTTCCAACCATATAGGTTGGGTCAGCTCTTCTGACGCAGTCTGGTAATTATAGCAGTTGATATGTTTCTTAAGGGATTTTTCAGCATTTTCACAGAATTCCCCTTTAATCGGCCTATGTGACCTTTGACGCTTTAACCTGTATACACCATATACGGGCCTTGAATACAAAGTTATTCGACCAATTCTGGTGATCATTGCAAGGAGAATTTATAATTTAATATGCCCTTTATGCATTTAGTCTTATTGTTACATTTTGGCCAATTGACTCTTTGACCCCCTTAATGACTTTTGATCCCGATATATAAAAACCTCATGTAAACTAAAAAATTCTAATCTAATTAGTTTTTCTGGAGATAACAATGCTTAAAGTTATTTAGCTTCAACCGTAAATGCATGTAAATGACCTTTGACCCCAAAATAAAACTACCTTGCATACATCAGGTCACACTAATGCATATCTGAAGTTATGTCACTCTACTATTTTACTTTGAGATCAAAATTTTTGAATATTTTTGGTTTTGTGACCGGCATTTCCCCCTTAATACCTTTGACCCATACCGAGCACAACGTTTGTGAATGGTCTTAAGCTTGTTCGTATGTATAGTCAACGGACCATGCAAAAACAACGTTGCATATAGCAGATAAGCTATTTTTGATATTTTTAAAAGATTGTTCACATTAAGACCGAAGTCCCCTTAATGACCCCAAATTGACCTCCTCTCAATCCATAACTTGGTGACGGGTACCAAGCTGCTAATTCATATGCAGAGTCACGTTTTCCATACAATGTAAACTCTAGGAGGAGATACAGTTTAAATAAAACACACTTTTGACCCCTGTGACCCCTAGATTACCCGCACAGGGGTCAAAGTCATGTGACAGTTTTGTGCTGAGTCGCGGTCATTTGGTGTCATAAGGTCAATCATGCAACATGACAGAGATATAAGCCGTTGAAGCAAGTACAACCAAAGAAAAGAACTAGATCTGTTTACAACTGAACACAGTCGAGGGTACTCAGACCAGAAGTCTATGGACCCAACCTAATTATTCGAATGAAGCTGGCGGTAATTAATATTTTTTGGTATCAGAGAAGCGTATTCATACATCATATATAAGTAGCAAAAACTCCTTGAAAAATTGATTGCGTTAACCGAGAAATCGCAAAAAAAAATCAAATTTTGGGTACTATGGAACCCCCCCCCCCCCCTTGGGCACTTCAGTGTTACAATATTTTAAAAGTGAAGTATTAAAATCATTTTCTTTTTATAGAGTTGACAACTATTATAATACTGTTTATAACGTGATAATGTCCGAAAGACGACGAATGCTGTTAATATCCTGGTCATCGCTCAACTCGTTTTACAAATTAACCAACTTGTTTAAAAAATTAAACCCACTTGTTTAAAAATTGAACCACTTGTTTAAAAGTTTAAGATCGGTTGTTTAAATTTGTTAAACAAGTTGTTTAATTTGACCTTTACACAGGTTGACAGCGATGAACCAGGCTTAAACAGCATTGGGTTAAAGATTGCGAGTTTGTGTAAAATTGTTTAAAACTTATCAACCTTGTTTTAAGACAACAATGTTATAACAACAAACTAAACAATGCTTTTAAAACTTAAACAACAACACTTTAACAGCCCTATGTTTTTAAACAGCAAGATTTTTAACAGTGTTCTAACAGTGCGTTTCACAGCTTGATCCAATTTTCAATTTATGGTATAACCTGATACTTAATAGAGTATAGTTTCGTTGTAAGCAGTAGACAATACTTAGATGATAGAAGTGCGGTATTTAGTCCATATTTTAATTATTATTATTATGAGTATTATATTTTACGTTCCCCAGGGTTTTCATATATAACCGTTCTAGGAATCCTCTCATATTTAGTACCTTTTAAGATGGTGTTTCCATAGTCACATAGCTCGTAACTAGGCCTATACAAATATGGGTGTAAGCCTGTAGTCTTCAAAACCTCTTCCATTGGTTTCTATAATCTTGAAGTTTTATTTTGGGATCCATTTCTTCCTCCTCGATGAATGAAATAGTTTTGCTTAAAGGCTGACTCAGAGATTCCTGAGGAGGGCGCCCTCATTTCCAAAAAAATCGTGTTTTTTGCACTGTCATAATGCTTTCCACTATACTAATCACTGTGTGAACTTGCCTACCTTTAAATCGAATTCCTTCATATAGAAAATCACAACTTTGTTATAAAATTCCGGATCCGGAATTTTTTGTTTTACACAGTATGCTATGGGATGTAATACTACACATAAATGTTTACTGGCACAACAGGGAAAATCCGATTCATCTCAAATTTCGGAATTGTGCATTTAGGTTACTATCTTTAGTTCTAGTTGCCTATTCACCTCATTATTACACAAAAAATAATATTTTCGAAATCTCTGAGGCAGACTTTAAGCGTGCTTAATAGCTTACGTGTGTGTTAAGTCTCCCCCCGAGTAGACGTAGTTTGGTTGTGCGTAACTTTGGTCGGACATAGGTTTTCACAACTGCATTACGTGTCAGTTTGGGGAACGCGCGGAACACAATAGTTTGTGGCCTAAGTCACAACTGTTATCGACGTAGACCTCAATCGTAAATGTTAATGGCAGGTAGCTCTGTACGAGTTTCGGGAACGCCGTATGAACTTAGTGTGAAGTTACGCATTTCTTTGTATAAAGGTAGGCTACCAGTGTCGTAATTACGTGTTGGGGAACGGACCTCAGGAAGGTAAAACAGAAGTGTGAAGCAGATTAGTCGCGGGGCCCAGGAGCCACAGTCCGGGGCTCCATAGATGAAAACGGATAAGCGTGAAACTAATGTTGCGTTCGATAAGAAATCGGCCATCTTACCCAAATTTGCCCAAACCTTAGTAAATTCTTACTTTTTATCTCTTTAATCATCACTCCATGGTCGTACCGTGTTTATTTTTTTTTTTTTTTTTTTTTATATCAAATTTGAAATGTACATCCCGCTTTTTAGCTGCAGAGGCCAAGTGATTTTTTTGTTTTTTGTTTTTTGTTTGTTTGTTTTTTTGTTATTTCCTTCGTCGTAACAAATCTATCAGAGGTACGGGAACCTATATAATCTGCATGTTCTGATTCGTGGACAGCTTCCGAGGAATTCTCGAACACAGGTGGTATGGGTTCTGCGTGGTAATGGGCATGTTCAGAAAAAAAATTAAAGAAACAGTAATCTCCAAATTAAGGGTTTGACGTGTTAGTGATCTACTCTACTCTGCTAAAATTTTCCAGATTTCACATATATGGTCTTTACAAACAACGGTGCTGATTTAGAAGTCTGAATAAAACATGAGGGTCACCGACTTTGTTTTTGCAGCACAGCAGCCAAACCAAAAAGGTCAGGTTTGTCACTTTTTAAACCACGCAAGCTTATGGGAAAAGTCAAAATTTGACGTTAGAAGATCGCATACCCAAAAAAAAAACCTCTCGAAAAATTTTGTAATTTCTAAATTATGTGAGATCCCGATGTCGTTCTTTCAAATTTGAAATAAAAATGAGGGTCACCGTCTTACGTTTTTTCCATTATACGCCGAAAACCACTGAAATTGGACACTTTTTTTCCAAATTGGGCTCTTGTTGGGCGGCAAAGAAAAATCCGCGGGCCAACATTCGGCATTCAGCAAGCAGGAACGCAGGCGTAGATGCGCGGATTTTAATAAACGCAAAAAAGCGCACAGCTATTCGCGTATCTGCGCATGATACTTCGCAGCTCAAACTACAAAAATTCTTCCATTTGTTTCATGGACTGGGCTCTAAACAGAATGCGGAAGGTGTAAATCACTTGCGCGTAAAACCAACACACGTCAAACCCTTAACAATAAAACAAAACATTTTTCAAAAAATCTAACAAAACAAAATGTAATAAACCATAAAAATCCAAATAAAAAAAAAATTAAAACAATTAAAGCAACAAAAAAGTCAAATAATAAAAAAAAAACCCTAAATCCCGGATCAAATTAAGAAAGTCGAAATACACAAAATAAAAAACCACATTCCAATTACAAAACCAACAACAACAAATGATAATCAAAAGATTCGAATTTTTTAAATATTTTAAGTTTATTTTAAAAAAAATAGATAGAAATAAAACTTTATAAGGCGGGTATGGACACATACTTGACAACTGCATTATTCTAGGGCCTACGTTAAATAGTTTTTTGTAGTCCTTTTTCTTTTAAACACCCTAATTTATCCGTTATTATGTCGGGAGGGTCGAATTGGTTGTAGCGGTCAAGTCGCTCACCTTTCACCAATGCGGCCCGGGTTCGATTCCAGGTCGAGCCAGTGTCGTATGTGAATTGGTTGCCGATCAATACTCGTCCTCGCAGGTCTTCTCCGAGAACTCGGTTTCCTCATGCATCTCTAAAATCGGACTTATTCCCATAAAACTTATTAGAGTTTGTGGCCAATTTTTGGAAAATTTTAAGGGAGCTTTCCCGCTGTTCTGGAGGTCCCTTGCATTTAATGCATATAGCAATATGGGTTTCTGCCTGGCAAATGCGAATGTTATAAAAAATAAATATTACACCGTCATCTATCACTGCAAAAGTGTTGTTCAGTCACTCGTTAAACACTTGTAAGGCCACACCATACCGGATCAAAATCAGCATAACGCGTAATGTAGTATTCCAATCGCCATTTGAGTACACGCAGCCGAGAGCAGTGAACTTCCGGTGCGTGTATTTCATGCCAAGTTCAAGTTTACCTCGTATGTATCGGCGTACGCGATTGGTCAATACGCGTCACGTGACCAATGTATAAACGAACGTTTATACAGGGCTGCCGTGACGAACGCCGAAAAACATGTCAAAAATCGCCGCCAATTTCAAATGAAGTGATAGGTAATGATTGTAATTTGTAAAAGAATAGTTAGTAAAAAAGTACGGTAGTATAAGAAACAACGGGGTTCATTCATAGTATTTTGGGATGAACGTGTTTATGCCCATCGGGAGCCTCGGGATAAACAAAGGCGTTCATACCCAAAATACTATGAATGAAACCCCTGAATTCACGCTGCAAAGTTCAAGGAAGTTTGCGTTAGGCCTATTAATCATATGTGAGATGTGCGAAGTTGACAAACGGAATTACGATAAAGTCTAAGGTAACAACCCGCAGCCATGTTTCTTTCAAAATTCCGAAATGGAAAAAACTTAAAGAATGACTGCTTCATGATAAGGCACACACACAAACGAAAAACCCAAACACAAAATACAAAGGCAAGTACCCGAAAACAAAACAAAGCAAACCCCAAAAAAGGCAAATCAAAACAAGAACCCCAAAAGCAAAACAAATCAAGAACATGTCAAAAAAAACAACAATGAAACAAAAACACAAGATATATAGAGTTTCCACTTTCACGCAAATTTCAATGAGAATGCGTTTATTATTGATTTAAAAAAAAATTTTTAAAGGATTTCCCCCAAGAGCGCCTCAAATCATGCAAATGAAGCTAAGCGTAGTAAGACCCCAGAAAGACAGTCGCAAAACCATTAAAAAACACAATATCTTGACCTTACGATCTCTATGAGGGCATTTTAAAACAAGGAGGCATTGTAAACGATACTAAAAAGAAACTAAAATTTCTCAATTCATGGAAATAAAAAATGGATTGCTGTTAAAGTAACTGCTTGGCAAAATAAAAGTGTGGCGGCTACCGAGAAAACTTGTGTTTCCCCCTTTTAGTCCTAAAGCGAGGAGATTAGACCATTATCTAGGCCTAGTTTCCAAACCCGAGGACACTCAACAGTTGACCATATTTTTCTTTGCCAGGACAGCAGATTAATCTGAATTGACCACCAAACCCTAATGCAGTGGTACTCAGTTCGTATTGGTGTGTACAGCCCATACATTGTTTACACTTCTCCGCTGTTAGCTATATGCCTGTTTGACGTCAAGAGTCTCATATTCCATACATGGCATTGGTCAGTGACTATTCCATACCCTACTGCCACCACAGTGTAGTGACATTCCCTGCTTGCACTAAATGGACTAGTCCTAACCTAAAGGTAGGTATGTAACAGTTTTTCTGATTGGTTGGGTCAGATTGAAAATTTTGCTTGCCAACTTAAACTGTTAGATAGAATGACTTCTATAGCCAATTTAGATCCAAATAATACTTCCAATGTTATAAACAATTGTGGGACGGATATTAAATTGTTTGTATGTATATTTTAAACCTGATAGCATGGAAAAACTAATTCTCAAGCAGGACTAATATTATGTGTGGTACACAGGCACAACTTTTGTGCAGCAATGTATGACAGGTATACTAACAATAGTATTTGGCCTTTGCACTAGTAAGAAGTTCCCTTTAAAGGGGAAGTATGGTAAACTGAAGCTGGGTGTTTCCATTGCAATGTGATTTCTACTTCAAAATATACCAGATGTATCAGAAAACACGTAACATGAAACTGAATGTCCTTTGTTCACAAGATAAAGGTGATCATTGATTGATGCCTTGCATATTATTCATTACAATATAGTGAATACAAGTTGTGCACTAAATGCAGAAGATGTCCTTTTTAAGGGACTCGTCATTGTTTATTTTAACCTTGTTTTCTTGCCAGACACATATGACCTACTCAGAGAATTTGGTCGGAAATTTGCCTCACACACAATTATCTCCATTCAATTCGGCTGCTTACATCGCACGATCAGATGATTTCGCATTTCAACAACATGTTTGGTTTTAATTACACCACTCAGCAAACACGACCTAACAAAATAGAACCGTCTGTGACGAACAAACATGGCGTACCACGCAGCACGGCTACCTGTAGTTCGGCGCAAGTTGACCAATTGCGAAAACCGCGTTGCTAGTGCAATGACTTCAGCAGTCCACGCGCGTGGTTGGAAATCGGTCAAACAAAAACTGCTGTTCGTAATCTATGTGCCTTAAAATACTACATGTATTCCGCAATTTCTACTGAACGAAAGAGGTTCTATGAGCGCTTTTAACTATTTCTTAATGAGATTCCATTTAAGGTCGTAACAAAATAAGAGAAATCTATTTATAGAACCTTGACCAAAATTTATACGTTAAAAGGTGAGTAACCATTTTACTGTTTCATCTTTTGGAAAGGGTGTAGTAACATAAATAAAGCTTCCAAATCCAAAATGTATGATAAAGTCCATTTTGGTCTCTATTGTTTGATATATATGTCCAGTTATTTTTTCTAATATTGTTAACAAAATTGATTTTGAATATTCGTTTTTTGGTGACGTAAATTGAGATTTAAATACGTGATGTGGATTACAGCAAATAACCGTTATTATTTTTGTCAGTTCGGGGGCTTTACAAATGTCGGGCTACGCGTGCAGTTTTGATCCGGTTAGTGGTGTGCTTTTAAGGTGAATGGGTCACGTTAGCTGCTGCGCACCAGTCACCAAGCAGATATTTCTGCCAAAATTGTGACTTGGCGTTTACTCGCTGTCCGCGCGCGTAAAAAAAACCACCCGTGCGTACTCTGTGGGATCTTCCGAAGATAGCAGCGCACGCTTTGGCCCATTACCTGTGCCAATGAACGTACTGTTGTAGTAGGCCTATGCTGTGCTGTCACAGAATTTAATGCATTATTAAAAAAACTGAGTCAAAGATTATATGCTACTTATAAACGGAACCAGCAAGTAACTAAAAAATCCTTCTTTTTCCCGAAAAACATAGCAGCCTTCTCTCCGATTTTTTCACCAACTTTTCAATGTCAGTATCGGAAAGGTGTGTCTTTTTAAGTTTCTATGTCAGGACCACAGATTTAAATCGGTATGGCCATTTTGTGCCGGGTCACGGTGACCTATACCCTATGTGGACCCCCCAATCGGGAACTTTAATGTATCGATTGGGTACTATTCCGATAGGTCGATTGTCGTGGGCGATATCGTTAAAGGTTAGTCTCGTTCACAATTCAAGTCCTTCGGTATAGGATCTATTTGGAAACGTAAAATATATCGTCGTCGTATTTGAAATGTTGAAGTGGCATATAAGACAAATATGAGACTAAACTTTCGCGCGTTAAATCATTCATCATTAATGGCGGGTGGAAGTCAACGCCAGCTGTACAGGGAGTGAGTTAAGCTTAGTCTCGCACTTTCGTAACGCTATGGTCATTCCGTGAGAAACTTTCTTAAAATTAGAAAGAAAGTCATTTTACCCAACATTTTGAGACATTACCTTCCAAATTTCTCCTGTGGTGCAATTGCATTATATGGACTCTCCACTGGGTTAAAAGTCTTAGAAATTAATTTTCTGGGAATAAGGTGGTTAGTGTAAATTCTTGAAGTTTTTTGAGCAGTACGAAATCAAAACAATATTGCAGACACGCTGACATTTGTTATCGTTGATAGCTGACTCACATATTGCAGCCTATTTTGCCAAAAACAATCCATCGCGCTGCTCACAGCACAACCGTACCTTCCGGGCGGTTAGATTCAAACGATTGGAGAGGACTCTCAGCTAAGATAACCACCTGTCGCCGCAGCTGTTGAGGTGTGTACGTCGCTTTAACGACCAATGGGCTGGCTTTTGACCATTCAAATAGGTGCTCAAAGCGCCATTTTCGGCATCAGGACTCCGGGGAGCTGGTTTTAACACAATAGAAACCAATGATGGGGCTACATTTTCCTCACGCGTGTCCAGCAACACTGGAGGAATGGCAACAACACGTTTGATCATTCGACTGGGCGTTTGCGGCACAAAAATTTGTTAAATAGATACACTTCCAGTGCGCGGTTTACTTAGATACAAAGGGTGAAAAAATACAAGAAGAGATTTTTCGACCAAGGTTGCGTACAAAGTATCCAGCATTGATAAATATTAGAGATTTCGTCTGAGAGTCCTCTTTGCCACGAGCGTAGGACCCTTAAGCCCAGTCCGACTGATATGTATATAAGGCGGACTGGAAGCTGAGTCGAGGAGTGAGTCATTTGCCCCAGTCACTGGTCTGTTTGTTGTGTGAGTATGATGTCTGTTATCCATTTTCTTCCGAATAAATTAAAAATATAGTCCCTTTGTGTTGTTTTTAAGCTTTACATTTTACATTACAACAAGAGGGAATTAATTCAGACAGGTCGAGTCAAAATTCGGCAGCCGCCCTTGGCGGCCCTTGCCTTTTATTGATTGCACTGCAATTTTCCGTTTCAAAAGGACGGGGGACAAGGCTATTGATTGTTCGGCTACACTTGGCTACACGATATTATTAAATTGTTTGTCATGGCTAAAATAGTTTTTTGTTGTTGTTTTTTTTAATTTAGTTAAAAAATCCGGCTTAGAAATGGCAATGTCACACTGTATGCGCTTGTACTATAGACTAGGACCAGGCTGCATCTTCATCTGGTTAGATTGTGTGGCGATTTGGGCCCGATAATATGGCCCTGGACCATATGGTCCAGGACCATATTTGAATATGGTTCCTGGAGCCATAAATATGATCTGGGGGAAAATATTCTAAGTCAATCATGCTCCAGGAGCATATTTTCTATATGTCCGGAGCATGTGCATTCAAATATGCTCCAGGAGCATATATGCTATATGCTCATGAGCATTAAAATAATTGGAAAATATTCTTAGTCAAATACTGCTCCAGGAGATTGCAAGATGCTCCTGGGGCATGTGCATTCAAATTTCAATATGACAGAACCATAAGGTCCAGGACCATATAGGCCTTGGGACAGCGAGCAAAAAAATGGGTGTCCACTACCTAAGAAGGGTACAAATTTTAGCAAGTTTGTGAAACAGCTACATGCTCTAGTGTATGAAATGCCATGCTAGAGGGTAATTCGGAAGATAAGCTAGTCTCGAATTCAGTCGCGTTTTTGGAAGAGTATGAAAATTCTTATTGTAAATGATATACACAATATGGAAACAATAAACATGTGTGGTAAATTGAATGAACTGATACATGGCTCGGGTAACTATATCAGTTTTATTTTTAAGAATTGCTTATGAAAGATTAATATTACTTGGATTCTTGTTGAAAGTGTCAGTTAAGCATTTTTATATATATCACGGCATGGAAAATATTTTGTATATCTTTTGTTTTTAAATAATTGTTTTTTTTAATACAGGTTTTATTTATGGAGTACTCAAAATACCCACTTTCTTTTACAGATATTTCTTATTTTTTTCCCAATGAGTGTTTCCCCCACCAGGGGGTGCTAATTTTAATCACCACTTTAATTGAAACTAAGTAAAGAAACTATCACAAGCAAGCCATTTCATGCACAAAGCATATTTTGTCAACCAAATTACACCAACAAATGCCTCAAAGCTCCCTCAAAATATAGCATACTTCATTTGCGTCTTTAATTAACTTAGTGCCATTCCCGTGTGGACCTTTGATCTAGGGGTGACCTTTGACCTCAGATGTTCGTGTGCTAAGGGCAGTGGCATTTAACAAAATTTGGTGGTCATAGGGTAATTCTAAGCAAATTTACCTCTAGAGGACCTTTGACCCTTTTTTTTTTTTGGGGGGTTTTTTCAATCTAAAACATGCTAACAAACGTCGATCGTCCTCCCCAACCCTTCATGCTAACTATCGACCCCATATATCAAGCATTAATTTCTTCTTGCGTATAGGAAGCAGCTAAATATGTTGTAGACGGTGGAGCCAGCTCGCTGTGATGGTTGGTGTTTGAGAAGTCTATGTCCACTGTGGACGAAAAAGGTAGGGCACTCATTGGAATATGATCGCAGTCTGTGATGGAGAACAAACCGGCAGGCTGGAGATGGCTGCTGCCCCCATCGGTGAATATGCTGTTGAAAGCGACCGGACTCTTGTGCGAAACGTTTAAGGGGACCCATTCATTGCGTGGAAAGTTGTAACCAGGTGGTAGTTCTGTCATATGTATAATAGTGAGTTGGTCTGGTCTTGAAGATCTAGACAGCGCAGTATTTCATGTCGGTAAGAGTGAATGGAGGGCTGGAGAGTTTAGCAGCGCGTTGACAGAAAGTTCGACGAGAGCACAGTCTCAGCCTGCCGAGCTGGTGTGAGCTTCTTGACATGTTAGCCAGGCGGTGCTTTTGTACAACAGAAGCCGTATTCACAGTTTGTTTGCGTGTGGGGTTCTCTCCCAAAGCACTGAAGGTGCAATGCCTGAAAGCACTGCAGAGAAACTCAGATGAAGTGGGACGGAGGCAACAAGTAATGGTTATCAAGGTCTCGTTGAGTACTGTGTCCGGCTTTCTTTGTGTGAGAGCTGTAGCACAATGCGGTGGCGGCATATTAAGCAAGCGACTGTATAGACAAGCTGTTAGACCAGAAGCCAAGGTGGTGGTTGACCCGTAGAGTGGTTGGGCTGGCAACCCATGAGGATCCAGCAAGTCGGCACAGGAGGTTATTCCTCGAAGACACCTTGGCACATGCGGACTCCGAGGGCTGCGATAAGTAAGTGACGGTTCAAGCTTCACTCCCAGATAAGTTGGTGTTTGTAGGATGTATGGCAGAGGCGCTTCATTGTGAGTCGATGAGCCTCTTTGGGGTATGTTGAGATGGAAGGCAGGAGCAGTGGTCTTAGCTTCGCTCAACTTCAGTCTCCATGTCTTGAGATTATGCTGCAAGTAGGCCAATCTGCGTAAAAGTGACTTTTTCCTTCTGTTCAGCTGATGTCGAGTGGAGAAGGGCAAGATTCGATGGCTAGCCCATATTGTATAGATGTTGTGTAGGAAAGCGCTGATTACACGTTTGACAGCACGGGGAGCCAGTACAGATCTGTGGTATTCCGTTCCCCAGACGACGCTGACACGACTACTCTGCCAACCCACTGGTCTGACAATAAAGCTACGGTTTGCAAACCATGGTTACATATGAATTTGTACAAAGGTGACCGATCTGGGATGGTCCTGAGAAGATGAGTGTCAAGCCCCTTGGTGCCACATGTTGTCGTATGCTGCAGTAAGGTTCCCCAAGCGACGCCTGCCTTCTTAGCGCTTTGCAAGAATTAACGAAACCGCATTGCCGGACCAGACAGACTAGTCGATAGAATCTCATTTGCCGGGGGACGTACTCTATTTTGGAGGGTGACCATATGTAAGGCTGTAAAGACAAACCATTTGCAAACATCGGCGTTCACCCAAGGACCCCATATTTTTTTTTCAAAAATTAACCACCCAAAGAACCCCATATTTTTGCCCAATTCTACCGCGGTCGCCAAAAAGACCATTATTTTGGTGCGGGAAATTTTGAAATTGTCACCAGAAACCTCTATTATTTTTAGAAAATTTAGCAAAAAATTAACCCAAAGACTCCTATATGTGAGTGCCCCTGCCCCATTTTAGTTAAATAGAAGATTGGAACTCCTCAAATTACAAAATCTGAAAACTAAGCATGTCAATGGGCACCACCTTGGTTTTAAAACTCCCAAAGACATTGGCCTTCTTAATCTTAATAGGTACACTTTCTAAATGAAACGGACGCGTTTTAGTTTTTAACACCAGGAAGGTGTGTTAAGTATTTTTAAGTTTATCTTAAAGGCATAATTTTTCTTGGAAATATTTAACCATATTTCATTTTTTATCAGTAACCTGTGTCCAAAAACATGTGAAAAGGGTTAATTACATTTATTACACGGGACTTTATCAATTCAAGTTGCAAGTGTTCACATTTGCTTTCAATCGTGTTAAAACTGAACCTATTTGAGCTATATTTCATGTGTTCAAATGTGTAACAGTTTTTGACACTTGACCACACACGACACACCGTGTTAAAAAAAGTGTTACTTTTTAAAAAGTGTTTTAAAACTGTCTAAAATCAGTTTAAACAACTGAACACATAAGGATGCGTTCAAATGTACAGTTTTTGAACACTTGAAGGCGTTAAATTGAAAAAGGTGAGCAAAATGTGAACACTTGCAAAACTTAAGGTTGATTAAGTAAAGTGTTATAAGTGTAATTAACCCACTTTCACATGTGTGTGGACACGGTTACTGATAAAAAAAGGAAAAAATGGTTAATGTTCCAGCATGATGCCTTTTTTAAATGAACTTTAAATAGTGAAAAACCTTCAGGGTTAAAAAATTAGAACGCGTCCGTTTAATTTAGGTTTTGTACTATGTCTGTGATTGGCTAATTTAAAAATGAAAAAAAATAAAACAATTTAAATGTGTATACATGTTAAAAAGTATGCACCCTAACAGAAAATTGCCTCTTTAAACTTTTAAGTAGGTCTCCGTATGCATTGGATCACTGGATCGTGCCTTCAAGTACGTTATTTCGAAGGAATTCTACCAACAATGTCCCAAATATGAAGCATCTTCATTAACATACCTCACCCTATATTCAAACTTAACCAGGCTGGTAGGTACAAGGAGTAAATTCCAAAAGGGGCAAAAAGTGCACTTTTTGCTGATTTGTTTGATTAAAAAGATCAAAAGGTTCGAGGAGAATAGGAAAATTTGGACAAGAAATGTCCCATTTTTGGCAAATGAAGATGTTACAAAAAAAAAGTCCAAAAATATCGACATGGGGGTATTCCACTTTTCAAAAAGAGTCCACTTTTTTGAACTCCCATGTATAGCCGGCTTACGGATCTGAACTTACCTGAAGCCGGTTTTTTCATCTCGCTTCCCAAGGACAAAAAAACCCAAATAAATAAACAAAGGGACAAAACAACGGTCTATTTGTAACAAGAACATCGTCTGTGTTATTTTAGTCAACAAGACCGTTGCTACATTTCCTCCTCGGGTGGCATCTAGATCTTAGATAGGTCAACCGTTGTGGGGGACGTGTTTCTCCATCCAGGGATTTCCCGCCATAGCCAAAAAGCTATTTGTACGGTGTCAAATATTATAATCCTTATTTTTGATGAAAATTACATTTAATGGACTAGAACATATTTACCACTCCTGATTGACCTTTGACCTATTTTCTGGTGTATCCTAAATAAGGTAACAGAAAATTATGACTGACCATTTTTAATCTCTTGAATATCTCAGCCAGTTGCATATGTGTTCAAATTATTGGAGCACTTTCAATTTTTAGCCCCTATTATGACCACCCCAGATGACCTGTTACTGACCCATAGCTGGACACAGCTACTCATCTGAATTTCTAGCTGCTTTTGGTATTCCCCATGGGTCGCCTACACCCTGGTCACAAATCATTTGTACCCTTCTTAGGTAAGTGAAAAACCTTCTGGCCCATGGACTAATATTATTGGGCCAAAATCGCAGCACAAAAGCGTTCTGTTATGCCATGGCGTGTATCTTTACAGCGTGTGTTTACACAGGGAAGGGGACGGTGCGCTCATAAAAATGACGTACCTGCTCCTCCAGACCATTCATGATATTCAAGGGCTATCGGGGACAGAATTTCTTTCTTGCAAAACGGGGTCAGTGACCCTGTTTCATAAGCACTTCCAGCCATTTCAGCTCATTACATCATTGGTATTGAAAAAAAATCAATACAAAGGCCTCAAAATTGAGCATCAGAAAGCGGTAAGTATGCTAGGGCCAACTCGAGAAAAATAACCTTTAACCTTGGCTTTCCTGAACTATTAAAACAACTAATGGATGAGCGTAGACCGTCACATGGGCGCTATTTCCCGCTTATTTCACATTGGAAGGCCCGTTTCCAGGCATCCGTTGTATTAAGTTATCGGGGGATCCCCGATAAGAAGTATTCTAGTACAAAATTCCTTCGTTTGTGACACATAACATTGTCGAGCTTACCCATTCACATGTAGCTTTACTAGCCAGTTTCCAATGCAAATCGTGGAAAAATCTCCAAATTTTTGAAAAATTTGGGGCGCTCTTAAAAAAATGTCTAATATTTGCTTTAATTTTTATTCCATATAAGAAATTATGCTTATGGCCCCCTGAAACTAAATAGATACTAGTTTAAAGAAAGCCGAATGAATCGTTTTGAAAAACAGGCAATCTGGGCCAAGTGGAAAAAGTTAATGTCTAAATAATAAGCTTTAATTCATATACGTGTAATTAATGTTTATAAAAGTTACCCAATCTGGGCGTTAAAAAGGTGTTTCCGATGGGCTTACTTTTGATTGTATACCGCTCAACCCTATTGCCACAGCTACATCCCGTTTAGCTACCAAACTGCTGGCTAATCGAGAATTTTAATGTCTCGATGGGGTTGTCACATAGGGTAGGTCACATTGACCCGGGTCACAAAATGGTCATACGATTAAATGGTCATACGCCTCATAATGTCCAATGAATACATCTCAGATATGACAAGATTATTCTGTTTTTTTTTTCCAACAACATTTCCCCTATTAGGTCTTATATAGAGTGTTAAATGCAGAAACTGATGATTAATATCGTATATAGGTTTCGTTGAATGAATGCACTTGTCATTTTATGTACACCTTCATGTGAATAAGACATTTTTTTCATATTCAAGCAGCATTAATGGCCTTTTATGGAAAATGCTAATTACTAAACAGGAAGGATAATTCAGGGTAATTTTACGGCCGGAAATGACCGTAGAATAAAAAGGAATGTTGGTTTTATCTTTGTGTGAAATTTTTACTCAATTACTTGGAACTATATAACATTTATACAAAACATTGAATAATTTGATGCAAATCTAAATCCACCTATTGCAACTGATACTCTGCTTTACTTTACCTTTTAGATGTTATTTTCTCACTCAAAGCAAAAACCACAGAATTGTTGTGCCCAGCGCCATTGCAGCATAGTGGCCGACAACTTGGCATGAAAAGACGACGTAGCGAATGCTCATATAGTTTTTTAAGTTCCCAATGACCACTTTGATATATCGTTTAATCTTCGTAAAAGGAACGAATTGACAACAATTTTAAAAATGCTAAGACGTATAGTTAGGCCTATATTCGTCCAGCAAATACTGATTTCAGAGAAGGCCTACCACCTTAATGGTTATAGAGGATAATTGAAATAATCGGATCGATTTTCTAATTTTTGGATATATGGTATTTTAATTGTTTAGGTGACAAATCTGAAATAAAAAATGGGGGTCACCGACTTCGTTTTTGAGCTATAGGCTGCTCAAAAGTGTATTATTTTTCCAAAAAATTTGTACAGAGCTCTATAGAAAACCGGAACATGTTGTAGTTTTCCTGGCATAAAATATAAACAATCGAACATTTTTGACTTTGTCTACTTATGTTAAGAACCTTTATAAGATCTTTTCGGCGCAATAATAAAAACTGGGTGTCACCGACTTAAGTTTTCTAGAAAGACGACGAATAGGCCTAAAATTTGCAATTTTCCTTTCAAGTGCGTTCCTGTTTGTCATGAACAAAGCGCAGTATAAGCGCAAAGCCATGCTTGTATATGCGTTTTTTCGCAAGAGAATTAATTGCTCTTGTTAACAGCAAGAAAGCAACTGTTGTGGAGTGGATGTGGGGGGGGAGGAATTAATTTGGCGGGGGATAGTGGTGAGTTATTGATGAGTGGTCGAACATTTTTGTTTCAAATTAGGCAACAGATCTGTTTAAAATATAGGTCTATAGGAAAATTAACACATTAGGTAATTCAGTGCATAAGGGGTCTAGTTTTTATCGGAATTTATTTGTTCAGATAAAACGTTCCCCACACCATTTCATATGTTTCCAGTACAAATCGGGTTCTTTACTTTGAAGCTAAGATCCCGAAAAACAGTCTCTTCCTGGCTCCAGGCGAACAATGTTCCTTTTAATCTATGGGGAATTAAGTTTCGATACAACTACATTACAAACTTAAATGCATGGCACTAAGTATTTGTCCATTTCGGAAATTGCGAGCTATTGGCTCTTGGAATAAGGTAAACGGCACAGCGTTTCGAGCTTTTCCACATTTCTTTGGAATCTGTCATAAAAACACCAAAATTTTTACGACGTTACAAGACAACCACTCCCCGACACACCCACCTAACATGTTTGTCTGTTATTCGTTTGTTCATGTCGGTACATGGGCGGTTTTTCGGCAATCGGTACCCTTACCCCTACCAACACCCACCCACACCTCACATGCTTTACAAACCATTCGGTACGCCCCTGGATTGTGATTACAAAATGGTATTATGCGACTAGAACACAGAACTAGGCAAAAACTACCATAAAAAACCTCAAACATTCTCGCGGTGAAGTGTGCATGCATCACGCGCACCTAAAAGATCTCCTACGCTCTACTGCGAGTGCGAAAGTGGCAGCGCAAAACTGATACGCCGTACGCAGAATGCCTTTTTCTCTTCAATTATCCTCTATACTTTGTCTCACCTCAGTTGAAGGTGACGTCATTATGCGCATTTGCAGTCCCAATAGCGTCTCTATCGTGCCGCCTTTATTCGCGTGCGTATCATGCTATGGTTTCAAGCATAGCGCGCGCGATTCATAGCTGCGCAACATAAACTCGGCATGACGTCACCTTCAACTTAAGATGAGACAAACTATATACCCACTGTACGTCGGTGAGCCAGGCATGTTGGTCGTATCCACCTGGGTGGCAAAGAGGCATTTATAACAAGGCGACCTCAATACGATGACCAATACCACAAAAAGTATGATGTCCATTCTTTAGGGGTAGCTAGCGAGCTAGGGGCTCGCAAGAGATATACAGGGGTCAAAATTGAAAAGTGAATCCAATGTTGGGTTGAATTGCATACCAATTGTTCGTATGATCACAAGGATTAAAAAAATGTAATAGTTGTACAATCTCCGACTTACCCCGTATGGAGTTATAAGCTAAAAACCGTTATTATAGGTCCCAGGTTAAAATTTAGCTTCTACAGGGGTCAACTACTAAAAAAAATGCTTCAGTTTTCAGTGGAACTGTCTCATATTGTTTGTAATGTTCTCACAATTAATGTTCTCGACCATCTGCAATGTGAAATTCACAAGTTACGCACCTCATTAGTACTACCCCTATACCCCTATAGGGGCTGGGGTTAATTTGGGATGTAACTTGGTAACTATACATTGTACATTGGCCAACGATCCCTAATTTTACTGGGTAATTAACCATACAAAACATATGAGACCATTTCCACTGAAAGTGAAGCGTTTTCTAGTACTTGACCCCTTTCAAGAAGCTAAATTTACTTTGACTATATAACGGTTTTCCGGCTTATACCTCCCATAGGGGAAGGCCGGAGATAGTACACACTATACTTTTTTGTAATCCTTGTGATATACGAACAATGGGTATGTAATGCACACATTGACCACTTTTCAATTTGACCTCCCCCCTGTATAATCTCTTGTGAGCCCCTAGCTCGCTAACCACCCCTACATAATGGCCATCATACATTTTTGTGTACGCTAGGTAGGCACCCCTGTATCATGCCTCTTTGCCCCCCCAGGTGATCAATAATGCCTACTTTTGAATGTCTGGCTCATCCACTGATTAGGGTGATATAGGGTCCTTCATGCCCACACTATTTACACTGTCGCATCGTTTAGCGTGAATACTTCGCATCGCTATATGTGCGTCGAATTTTTCTTGAGTGCTCCTAACGCTGGCGTGAGTTTTGTCATTCGTTCCTGCATTTTGCCTTCTTGTTTTGGATTATTTCGTTTGCTTTTTTGTTCACGTGCTTTTCGGGTAATTTCACAAAATTCGCTTAATAAAATTAATTCCAAGACGTATCTTTTTACGTCCCACTTAAAAACCCCAACATTTCTGGAGAACCAGGAGACTCGGAGGAAAGTAGTGTAAGCGCATTTTCCATAATGAGGGTCGTTGACTTTTTTAGGTTCAAGGAGCTCTTCAACAATTAAAAAAATATCTTATCTAAAAAACCTTGCGGGCTGATGAATAGCGAACTTCGACTAATGACCTTAGAATATCGTAGAGGACCCATATATACAGAATAATAGAAATCGGTGAGAGACCGCCGCAATGAACATGATAATTATAGATACTTTGAATCACGCGGATGCACGATTTCACTATTTATTATGAGAACACCTCTTAGAAAACCACTGAGATAACAATCAAATTGTCACTAGACTAATTTTCTCTGTTTTTGGTGGTGGTGACACCAATCAAATTGTTTGGCAACCTTTACCCTATAACCCTTAAACTAACCCTAATCCTTGAAACTAAAATTTGCATCTTATCATAAATTGTCTGCTTCAAACAATTGTTTTCATTAAAAATTTGGAATGGCTACCTTTTGACAATCGGAAAATATAACACGCGGCCCGGTGTAAGTGCTGGTTTCGGAATAGCGAACCTTTTTATCTTGGAAACGCGAGCTTTTCTTTAAACTCGGAATATCGAACATATTCGCAAAAGAGCGGGATCTTTTAGATACACTTCTGAAATAGAAACCCGTTCCAATTATCGGAATAGTGACAATTTTTTTAATATATATATTTTGGAAACATCTGTTCTAATCTTCCTTTTTGAAGGTAATTGTGTTATAATTTTCTGACGTTTATGCCACTTATAGCGTTCCATTCTTAAGGAGAGAAATCATTACAAGTGTAAAACTGCGATACCGTAATTCTATCATAATCACTGTTTGGTGGGTTATTGAGTTGCTGACACCTGGCGCTATTTTTGTGCTGTAGGTACGCTATGTGCTGCGCCCACAACAGTTAACCAGCGCACTAAAATGAACACATAGTATTTTTTTGTACATTTTCACAGTTTTTTCAAGACAACTAAGTTGGTGACCCCCTCTTTTTATTGAGGCTCCTTTAAGATCTGGCATATGACTTTAAACGATAAATTTAATAAATACCCACTGGCCGTCAGAAGTTATTTTTTATGAGGAAAATGGCGTTTTTCCTTATTTTCCTATAGAGCCTCTGTAAAATTTAACCGGAAAATGCGATTTTTGAACACGTATTACCTCAAAAACTAAGTCGGTGACCCCCCTTTTGGATTTCAGATTTTTCATTTACACCGATGAAAAATACCAATATCTGAAAATAAGAAAATCTGGCCGGTAGCTTTATGATCCTCTATCACCCTTAAGGGTGATAGAGGGTCTTACGTGCACGCACACCGATGTTGCAGTTGCGCATTCGTTTAGCGTGATACTACGCACTCGATATTGATCACTAGATATGCGTCGAATGTTTTCTTGATGTGTCTAACGCTGGCCGGGGGGTTCGTGTAGTTTTGCATTCTTTCGTGCAGTTTTGCATTCTCGTTTAGTTTTGGATTATTTCGTGTGCTTTTTTTGTCACGGTGCTTTTCGGGTAATTTCACAAAATTCGCTTTAATAAAAATAATACCAAACCGGCATGCTTTTTAACCCCACATTGTAGAAATTCAATTCGGAGAACCAGGAGAAATAGGAGGAAAGGGAAGCGGACAAAGTGTAAGTGAAATGGGTCGTCCGAATTTTAAGAGCTCGTTCATCAATTAAAAAGTAAGACTTGCGGTGATGAATAGCGAACCTTCGAGAATATTAAACATTAGGAAATCGATGGAGGAACCGCAAGAACATGATGAATTATATAGATACGAATTGATACTAATAAATGCAACGATTGCACTACTAGTATTTATTATGAGATATTAACACTTTGGATTGCACATTTTAGACAACCCAATGAGATAACAAACAAAATGTACATAAGCTAAGTTTTATGTTTTTGGTGGTGATGACACCAATCAATTGTTTGGCAACATTAACCCTATAACCCTAAAACTAACCCTAACCCTTGAAACTAAAAACTTGGTCTTATAATAAATGGTCTACTTCAAATCAATTGTTTCATATAAAAAACTTGGAATAGCGAACCCCTTTTGCAATGCGGAAAGCAGAACACGGTATCGGCAGACCTGGTTTAGAAATAGCGAACCGTGTAGTTTGGAGAAAAGCGATCTTTCTTTAAACTATATCGAACCATATTCAGAAAACCGGATACGTTTACAAATTCGCGGAATAGAAAACCTGTTCCAATTATCGAAATAGTGAAACCCATCCATTATTTGGAATAGCGAACCCTATTTTTGGAATAGCGAACCTTTAAAGGATTAAAAAAAGCGAATCCTAAAACGCATGTTCGGAAAACGATCCTTCGGAACATTGAACCTTCGGGATGTCGAGAGGACCCCAAAATACTCCAATCTCTGAGTCGCAAGGTGAATTGAAAGGATCGCAAATAATGCACACAGTCTGTATTTGCCTTAGGCCTTGTGTTCAGTATGTTTAGCCTGCATGCAAATGCACAAAGTTTGTTTGGGTTGCTTTCTAGCGCTTGCTTTTTATATTGTTATAGTTGTTATTGTTGAGCTTCGTCATGAAGTTAGACATTATTTTCCAGCATCTTTTCTAACTTTGAAGGGTGAGATGTGTTATATTCTGGAGCGGGGGGTTCCACTTTAAGCGTCTATTTCTAAGGATGATACAAATCACAATTAATTGCGATTACGTAATTCTATCATAATCTATTTTTTGCGGTTTTGATGGGCGTATTCAACCTGGCGGCTAGTTTCGGTGCGTAGGTACGCGAAGAGTGCTGCGCCCCGCAACGTTATCCAAGACTCACTAAAATTGAAAAGGTATCTCTTTTTTGGTACATTTTGACAGATTCTAGAAAACTAAGGGTTCGGTGACCCACTCTTTTTATTGATGCGCCTTAAAGATCTGACATATGACTTTAACAGAATTTAAAAAAAAAAATAACAATCTGGCCGTCAGAAGTTTATTTTTTATTAGGAAATGGAGTAGAGTATTTTCTATTTTCCCATAGAACTCTGCTACCATTTTTTCCGAAAACATGCGATGTAAAAACAGTCATACCTCAAAAAACTAATAAGTCGACGTACCCCCATTTTATTTCAAGTTTTCATTTGCACCGATTAAAATAAACAAGATCTGAAAATAAAGGAGAAAATCTGGCGTTAGCGTTTGATTTCTATCCACCTTTAAATGCATTCAACATGCCAGCTGGACGAAATCTGACAAGGGGCCCTTGCTTTCCCTTTCCATATTTCATAAATTTGTTTCTTCCCTTTCTTAACCCATTAGTTTTGTTGTTATTGATTCTATCATACATCAATACATGACAAAGAGGGAGAAAAACAATGCTCATAAGCTTTAATCAGTTTGCGCACTTTTGTGCCTGTTTTTGTTTCGCGTGTCAGCTTAAGCTGTTTGCAATGCGTGACATTTGTGGGCGTTTTTACGCACCTCCAATATCGCGTTGGGTTATTTAGACTACTAATTATGCCGTTATTTTCGAAAAAAAAAAAAAAAACAGAAAAAGTAGTTCGGTTACCCCTACTTTTTTCTACAGTATTCAAAGATCTTGTTAGTGCGCTACTTTTATTAACTTTGGACAACAGTTATCGAACAGATTTTTTTTTTTTTTAAATTAAAAAAATGTCCATGAACAAAATGAAATTTCATAGACTGTTGACAATTTTTTTGGAAAATAGGTTGTTTTTAATAGAAATTTTTTCTCAAAAACGAGTTCGGTGACCCCATATCATCCATTTTTTATTTCGGATATTTGACGTTACATCGATTGAAGTTCATTTCATTTTTACGAAATCTTAACAAATCTAGCGAACGGATATATCCGTGACCTCACCAATCACCTTAAACAACGTGTCTTTTATAGCTATTTTGTCGTGTTTTCAATTTTTTACACCATATCTATGGATCAGGGTTATTATTTTTTGCTACAGCTCCTGCCGTCAACACATGAGAGTTCCCTCAATTGAAAAACCCGC
Source organism: Ophioderma brevispina (assembly GCA_023653785.1). Taxonomy (NCBI): domain Eukaryota; kingdom Metazoa; phylum Echinodermata; class Ophiuroidea; order Amphilepidida; family Ophiodermatidae; genus Ophioderma; species Ophioderma brevispina. Next base: position 32,746 of record JAMKCH010028126.1, read on the forward strand.
CAACCCTCCCTCTGAAAAGCATATAGTTCCCTACGATTTCTGTTTGTAAAGACCAAATTCGCCCGCGTTGTTTGCCCGCGTTTCACCGCGGTACCGATATAAGGGTAAAGCAGAAGAAAATCATATTTGACCACCATGCAATTTTACGTTACAAGTTACAAATCCAAAAGATGTCGACAAGGATTTGTTGGACGCATTGCTGTTTCTACAATGTCCCCCGAACGAATTATAGTAGTGGGATGCATCGTCTAGACGCTAACAAGCCCCGGCCCGCAAGCGGCAATCAGCGACAGCGAGCAAAAGCAAAATGGGGTAGACGTCCTTACATTTCGGTCCTCTTGGAAAGCAGGAATTGGCTGCTGCTTTTGTCATCAAATGGCAAGATCACGGCACGGTCATTATCTCTAATAACCGGTTATACATGAAGATGAGAGTATTAAAGTATGAATTTCTACAGTTGATTTCTTATATTGGATTCTTATTATGAGGTTGATGGCCTTTTTGGAAAATTAAGAAGTCGGTGACGTCACGGCTATTGTTTTGACGTATATTTTTGGACCGGGGGTGCCACGCAGTTTATATAATAGTTACGCAACCCGCTTTAATACACACGTGATGAAAAAGGGTTCGCTTCCGTCATTGGACGTCGTTTTGGGAATACGGGTTAATTTTGCACTGTTTGACATTTAAATGTGTGTTTTGGAACAAGGACCATTGACATTTTGGCCCTAGAGTCATGTTATGGACCTTAATTTAAATTCCCGAAGTTTTATGTATTCGACCCAAGGCAGCGTTCGGAAATCCGCCTATAATGATTTTTATATCCTAAACACAACACCTTTGACTTTGTATATAGCGGCCCTCTTACGGCGCGTGACTTCTAAAGCTATTGTCGAGATTAATTTGCAATCTTCGATAGTGGCAGGGGTGTAGGACATGCCATACTAACAGAAACAGCGAATTCTAAAAAATACTTAAGATAAATAGGCCTAAGATATCGGTGTGAATATAACTCACCCACAGATATATGGTGAACTCACCACTTCTCAAACCTTGCTGCTGTGCAAAAATGATGCCACCACAACTAATACCCTTGAACAATGCGCCATGGCTACAGAGTACTGCGTACCCACAAACACACCGTACTCACCACACAGCCAAAAATAACCATTGCACATCTGGATCTTGTTTTGAGTTAGCTCAGTGAGTACGTTTTGCACAAAAATGCGGTTTTTTCACTTGGCATGTTCAGTCTCATAATATATTTCACAGTTGGATATGAACGTAGGCCTAAGGTACTTAAGAGATCATGGCCATTTGAAAAATATGCGCCCTCAAGATTGTTCAAAATCGATATTTTGCATGGTTTTGGTATAGCTTGTATATACAAACAAGCCTCACTCGAAATGTTAAGCCAGCCAGCTTCTAGGGTTAAATAGAACGATTTTATCATAACGTCGCCGGCGCCGCTTAATTCAGCAGACGACGGAAACGAAAATGACGTTTCACACACGACCACGAAGCCGATGTATGCATGTTCCCACGCTATGCACACTGTTTGACCGGTCTATAAAACGTTGTGGTTTTAAATCAGTGAGTACGAGTCAAATTTCATTGTAATCTACACATTTGTGATTAAATTATGGAAAAACTTAAAAGTTGGCCTAAAATACCCCTGGAGTTCTTTATCCTCATATCAATGTCCCTATCTGTTTGGGGTCGGTTATTTTATGTGTAAAAAGATGTTTTCCAAGGGCCTGAAGAGCAAAATTGAAGCAGAAATTTCATATTTTGTGAAATGTGCCAGGAGTGCCGCTTTAAGAACATCAATATTCCGATAACATATTTACCACACACACATCAATATCATCATACTGTGAAATTCTCGTTATATAGGGAAATTTGGAAATATAAAGTACTTTCGGCGCGGAAGGAAATTCTGTGCGGCCCCGTCGCCTTTGGAAAAAAGCACGTGACAAGAAATTACGTCATAAACACTCCGCGTTACGCAGTCGCAATCCCGCCATAGACGGGTTTGAGGAGGGTCGCTCTTCGTCACGAAGTAAACCACCAGCAAAGAATCAATTCTCGTACAACACATAATTATGATTTGAAAAATTCCAGCAAAAAAAGTCAAAACTTCAAAAACAGGTGATTGGAGACACAAAATCAATCTGCCTAAATCCGATAAATGGGGGCAGCTTAACTCCCTGCAATAGCATTAAACAACGAGTGTTTGCCGACGACCCTGTATACTGTCTCTGCATACATATCCAATCGAACTATAGACATGCGCCGAACTTCTGCAAAAGATCTCTTGGCCAGAGATGGCAGCTTTGGAGTTACCAAGTATCGCCACAATTCGCCCAGTTCCGAGTAACGATTCGGTAGTATGCCTATACTACTAGATTCGATCTGTAACAGATACTCGACTAATTTGGGATTGATGGACCTACCGCTTCATTTATTACTTGAAAAAGTCGGTGGGCGGAAATGCGGAACGGAATTGCTAGAAATTCTATAAAAAGTTTCGAAATGCTACTAGATACGGGTAAGTGTGATTTTAGAATATAGAATTCCGTAGCATTACATGGTAAGTAGTAGGACTACATTAAACCTCACAATTAAGAGACCGTCGAAAAAACTCCCCGGCTTTGTGTGTGTTTGTATTACATTACGGCCCTATCTGATTTATATTGTCTTTGTAATAATGCATAAACCAAGACATGTATCGGACTCTATGCATTTTTGAGACATTGCCGTTGCTCTGGAATCAAATACAATGGCCTTAGCCCCTTACAGCATGTGCAAGAAAAACGCAGGGTTCAAAGCAGATTTTTTCTGGGAAAAACGGTGCATATTGTGTCTTATTTGATACGGTTGCGAATTGCCCTAATCTGATCTTTTACAAAAGTTTTGTTTGGTTGTAATTTTGATTTTTTGGTTCAAAAGTTATGACAGTTTTGTAAAGCGTATTGATTCGGGGTTTTTCCGATCAACGACCTTAACCCAGGACCAGTGGAGGAGTGTGGGAATTCCAATTTTTTAAAGGGAAAGGGGATGCAATGTTGTTGCATCTAGGGGGTGAAGTTGTGGGATATGCAATGAAGATTGTGGAGATGGTTCTAGGGAATAGGATTCGGAAGATAGTGGAAGGGATGAGATGGCAATTGGGGTTATGCCGGGAAGGGAAAACAGATGCAAGTGTTTATTTTAAGGATGGTACCGAGGAAGATCGAGCTTCTTTGACTTTGACGGATTGCTCTGCAACACCTCCAAATTGAGGCCAAAAAACGCAAAGGGGGAGTGCGCCAGATGTAGAAACTAGTCGTGAGAGGTAGTTGTTCTGATATGAGCTGTTACTTGACTTTGAAAACTTTAGAGTCTTGGATGTTAATGAGGTTGTCAGGTAGTTTGTTCATTCAGGTACAGTTTGGGGGGAAGAAAAAATGCTTTGAGCAGTCCTTTTTAGGTTGTAGCGTTGAAATTGCTTTGCTGTTTAGTGTCTGGAAAGGCGTGTGGCTGGCTGCAAAAACATCGGACGCTGTTATGGCGACCTGATCATAAACGATCCTGTGCATCACCGTGAGGCGTGCTGCTTTACTTCGCAGGAGTAGAGAATCCCATCCAAGTTGTTTAAACTTTTAAAAATGCTCGAAGAGAGAGATGCAAACCTCGCCGCCGCGTTTTGCACCCCCTCCAGTTTGTTATACCACGATCAGAAGTATGGGATCCACTACGGTCCCTGAGTACTCCAAATGCGGGCGAACCAGAGACTTGTAGGCATTAGCTTTCAAGTTAGTTGGACAAGAATAAGAAGGTTCCGCCCGAATACCTAACACCAAACAGACTTGTTGGCTTGGGAATTAGTAGAATCGTGCTCCATTCATTGCAGGGGGTTCGGGTGATAAAAATACCTCCCAAGTACGAATGTGACTGTTTCTTTTAAGTTGTTCCCGAATCTCTACTGATGAGTGGAAGGGGTTCTAGATGAGAAGATTTAAAAAAACACTTGTAAACAAAAATGCATTGGCCATGTGTGTTGCCAGGTGGAGAGGGTGGAGAGGGTGTTGTTGGAGATTTGTTGGAGTTGTATAATATCTCAGGATTTCTAATCTGTCTATACAAAACGCAAGTCATCCGCAAACAGGCGAACCTCGGACACCCGTGATGTTATTGGGGGATGTAATTTAAAAAACCAAAACGGGGGGCCTCCCTCCTAGGACTGTGCCCTGGCGGCACGCCCGATTTACGTGGCCACCCAGAGTGGTCATCATTCACAACTACCCGTTGCTTGCGTTTTGTAGAAGTTAGAAATCAAGTGTGTGTGTTGTTTTGAGTTATGCCGTAAGTATTGAGTTTATGTAGAATTTTTTGTGAGGGACAGTGTCGAACGCATTTGAGAAGTCCAATAATGATCATATTCCGAAGGCGTTCGACCGTCCAACGATTTGGCCAATCGTGCACGTGAGATTAGTTGGCTTCACAAGAATGTTTTGAGGCGCAAGCCATGCTGTCTGTTTTGTTAAAAATGTTAAGTCTTTGAAGAGTGACGCATATGGTTTTACTATGCAGAGTAGTGTGTTCAAATACTTACAACAAATTGGGATGTCAATGACATGGTCTATAATTGGGCTGCCACTGCTCTATCCCCTTCTTCAAAATTGGTTTGAAATATTGGCAGTAAGCCAATCATTAGGTAAATCCCCTGTAGCAGCTTTATTAAAAATATAGGTCAACAGGAGCGAGATCATCGCGCGACATTTTTAAGATCCGCAGGTACTCCCATCGGGCCCCTGGTGCCTTGTTTTATTTAATTCTTTCAGCAACTTGACGACCGTCCCGAAACAGTCAATCAGGCATGATGGGAGGATGTGTCCCCAGAAGGAAGATTTGTCATAGGCCCTTCATCAGTTAAAACTGATTCGAACTGTTTATTGAGCTGAGAGAATATCTGCCCTTGCAGAGTTTTAAGAGACACTAGTTGACCTTGGCTTCTAAGTGCAGGTATCCCCATGTTGTCACTGCGCAGTTTTTTAACAAAACTCCAGAATTGTTTGGGAGACATCAATACAGGTGTCTCAAACCCATTCAGTATGAGAACTTGGCTACTTTGAATTTGTTTACGTAAGGATTGAATTTAAATCCAGTCTGGTCTCAACCGGTCACTTTTAGCACGAGTTAAAAGGCTCTTGTTCTTCGGAGTTGGCCGCGCTTTATTTTTGTTGAAATCCATGGTGTGTTGTTTCTCTTAGATGAGATCTTGGAAGGTATATTCTGGTCCATACATTGAAAAATACCATAACGGAAAGTCACACAGATCTTCATCGAAAGTGGAGGAATCTTTTGAGGTAATACCTTGACATAGTTTAGCGAAACCATAGTTAAGACCTCGATGATATTGTTCTGTGTACTGGTAAAAACTTCCTGGGTTTGGTGTTGTAACCTTTGGTGTGGTTAAGAAAATCTATCATCGGAATCACGTCATGATCACTATGCCGGGAATAACTGTACTGTTATTGACAAGGGTGGAATTTTGATGTGAAGAAAGGTCAAGTGTTTTATCACCACGGTAGGTTCATTAACAATTTGTTCCAAGTTAATGATATGCAATCTCAATGAGTAATTTAGAAATGCCAACATCTTTAGAACCTGTCCTTGTCCTCCGAGGGAATGAGTGAATTTCCAGTCGAATCCCCAGGTTAAAGTCCCCTCCTAAGACAAAATTGTAGTGCCCTTACTGGTTGTTGATTTCCGTGCCAAGGATGTTCTCAACTTTCAAGATAAAATAGTGTCTTTTTGACTGGGGGTTTGGAAAATGGCACCAAATTAACAAGTTCTTACAGTTGACTAGTTGAAACTGATCAACCAGGCTTTACATCAGTATTCAAGCTCCGCCTGTTTGGTATGTACTATGATGTCATGCGGGGAGGGCAACAAAGACCCACCAGGCCATCCTCTGTCTTTTACGAAAAGGCTGTAAAATCCCCAGCAGGGAAAATTTCACTATTTGAAACAGATTCATTAAGCCAAGAGTTTCAGGGAAAAGCTAAAGGAAGAAGAAGCTTGTTAGTGTTTTGTAGATTTGGAGAAGGCATTTGACAGGGGGTACCGAGGAAGGATGAGTGGGCGATGAGGAGAGAGAGATAACCAGACGTAGTGGTTTTAGAGCAGTGATGGGTTTGTATGAAGGGGTGCAAAACAAGAGTTAGAGTTAGAGTGGGGTGATTTGTCCGAGAAGTTTGAGGTTGAAGGTGGTGTGTTGTGTGTGCATCAAGGTTTGGTACTTTCGCCATTGATTTTTGCGCAATTGTGTTTGATGTAGTCACGGAGAAGTGCAAAAGAAAGAAGGGTTTGTGAGTGATGGTGTTGTATGCTGATGAATTGGTTTAATGAGCGAGACATTGGAGGGACTGGGGAGAAGGTTTTGGGAAATGGAAGAAAGAAGGCTTTTGCGAGTTAGGGTCTGAAGGTAAACTTGGGAAGACAAAAGTGTTGGTGTGAGTGAGGGGGATGGTGGTAGTGATAAGTCGCCATGTGGGGGTGTGGGAAGAGTGTAAAAGCAAATTCCAGTGTGTGGGTGAGAAAGGGGAAATGGATCCAAGGGAAGTTACACAAAGATGAAGGAGAGTGACACCTAGTTTGGCAAGAGATTTGTGTGCAGAAGATTGCGAGAAGGGAGCTGGAGCGATGGTGGAACAGGAGGAAAAACTGTGTGATGAGGTAGAAGTCAGTGAAGTAGTTCATATACCTATAGGATAAGGTTAGGTGGGGGTGTGGATGCGAGGTGGCTGTGACAGCTAGAGTGAGATTTGGGTGGGTGAAGTTTAGGGAATGTGGGGAGTTGTTGCAAGGGAAAAGATAACTTTGAAGATGAAAGGAAGGGTGTATAAGAGTGGTGTGGGATTCAGACGATGCTGTTGGGAGTGAGACGTGGTGTTTGAGCGAAATGAGAAGGGAAAAATTTTGAGGGCTGAGAGAGCAATGATGCGAGCGATGTGTGTGTTGTACGTTGATGACAGGATGAGACTGAGGACTTGATGCAAAATGTTAGGTTGGAAGAGGCGATGGGGAACCGGTGGCGAATGGCGAATAGTATACGTGGTTTGTTATGGGCATGTGTTGAGAAGGATGACGAGCATTGTTTTAAGAAGGGTCTGCTTTTGAGTTCGAGGTGGGGGTTTGAGGAGGAGGGACGTCCAAAGAAAGACAAGGCCATTGAGGAAGCAAGTGGTGAAGGAGAGTAGGAGGGTTGGGTTGAGGAGGAGAGGAGATGCATTGAATCGGGTTGACATGGAAGAATGGTAAGGGCGGTTGATGCGAGTGAGGGATCGGTCACCCACGTTGAAGGGGACAATTAAAACCGAATTTAAAACCTTGGTTTAGTAGTGTTAGTAGAAAAATTACATATATAAGTATAACAATAATAAGATTTTAATTTATGTAGACTGGTATAAATTCATCATGAACAAAAATGCACATTTCCTGAAACAGCTAGTGTAGTAGTAGTCGACTTCAAGTCAAACAGCCCATCTATGTCACCCCACCCTCCCCCACCCCCCCCCCAACCCCCCCCCCCCCCCACCCCCCCCCCCCCTCCTACCCCCCACCGTTGTTGAAAATAATATACTACCGATTTGTTTAGAAGGTGTTCAAATGAATCGTTAGGTCTACACAGGTAAGAGGATATCGATCGAAAATTCACTATGAGCGAGTAGGCATGGGCCAGAAGGGTTTTCACTACCTAAGAAGGTACAAAATGATTTTGTTACCAGTGTATAGTAACCCATGGATATACCAAAAGGCATGCTAGAAAAGATGAGTAGCTATGTCCAGTCAGCGGTCAATAAAGAGTCATCTGGGGTGGTCATATAGGGGATAAAAATTTAAACTGCCTCCAATCAATTTGACACAACCTACCAAACTGGTGGTATGATCCAAGAGATCATAAAAAGTGTAAAGTCTTACTATTCTGGGACCTTTAGTTAGGGGGAAAATTACAGCAATGAAAAGAAAATAGGTCAAAGGTCAAATCAGAAATGGTAAAATAGTGTAGTCCATAGGGAATTTTCATCAAAATAGGATTACCTTTTTTCACAAATAGATTGGCTTATAGAGGAAATCTGGGATTGAAGAATCACGTTCACACCCCTTTTGACAGGGGGGGGGGGGTTAGGCTATAGAACATTAAAATCACCTTCCCATCTCCCCAGTTTCATTTTTTGTATTTTAGACCTATATTTGACCTCAAAGAAGGATAAATACTTTTGTTGTGTTACCCAAAGTAAGAAGATATTTGTGTTACCCAACCTGTAAATGGTAAAAACTACGTTGACATTTCTGAACTAAAGTATTTAAAATAATCACATGACTTAGAGTTTTTGCATCATGCTAGATTTTCATTTGTGTTTACTATTGCTGAACATTATACATTCAATATGATAACATAAGAACTTTAAATGTCGAGGTTTTAACTGGATGGCAACACATAGAGTGTTATAATTTAACCGTGGTTACTGAAGTAAATGACCTGAAAAGGGGGACACTAATCTCAGGGTCTTATGAAAATGATTGCCACCATTCCCTATCCCATTTTACTATGACCTTTCGCATAAATGTGTCTTGACTCGTTTCAAGGGCACTATAGCAAAAATTTTTAAGTTTGTTGTAATTTTAAATGAAAAATAATTTGCACATAAATAACAAAATGCCAATGCTGTATAATAAAAAGGGAAAAACTTCTGAATTGCATTGTATGCTTAATGCTGATGTCATATTTTTCTTTCAATTGGGCAAAACAACCCCTAATAAAAAACTTTTAGATCTGTCTGCCACTCATGGGAAAAAGTAGCACAGTCGACAACCCCCCGAGACACTCGGACCAATAAGAACAAATGGGTTCTGGTTACAATCAACCATGTGTTTGGCCCCTTCATTTGTTTATTGGTTTGGGTTGGTTTTTTACTTGGACCCCAAGAGTGACGATAAAAAGCGTTTCAATTTCAAGTTTAGATGGTGGCTGTGTATGAGACTTTGACAAATGGGCTACCCCAGTATTTTTTTATTATTTTTTTACTTTTTAAATCGCCAAAAAGTGGAAATTCTTGCCAAATTTTTCTTTGAAATTTTGGATTTTACAAACAAATCAGCAAAAAGTGCCCTTTTTGCCCCTTTGGGGCATTACTTCATGCATACCGGTCTAGTTAACTTCGAACGGCGACCGTTAGGGATTTTAAGGAAGTGCTTTTGTTTTTTTAAGGACAAAATTCCTATGGCTATGTATTCATCTAACTCAAATTCCTATTGTTTGAAATTCGAGAAGAGTAATTAGATGTTCTGATTTTTGCTGTGCTATAACAAATGCAGGGTTACTTCAATTCCAAGCAGGTGACGCTGCACGCAGAGTTGAGTTAATTGAACACGAGCAGTGGGGCTCCGGACAGTGCCGTTTGCTAATTCCGATTAAGTTCTGTCCCATTCAATAAACACGGAATATAGGAGCTCATTACACAGGCGCATCAATCGTCAGATGCGAGCGGATCCTCTGTAGCAAGAAAAGGCGGTTGCTGGCAAATTCCCAGGCACGCCTTTCTCGCCCAGCACGCCTTTGCGGAACGTGATTACGCTCCTCGAAATGTCATGAGATCAAATCCAAATCAGATAAAAGCGTTTTGTCATTACCACTAACTTCAAAGCAATGCAATAAGAAAATAGGCTACGCCTCTACGATGATAAGAGCAAGAGAAACAGACGCCCTAGTTTAAAATGGCTGAGCCCGTCAGGAACGTCGTTTGGGAAGCTGTCATTTCCATATTTGAGTTTTGTCATATTTACATGGAATCCTTGACAAACCAAAGTATGCTAAGAAAGTATATTCTTCTGTTTTGATATGATGTACTTTTGGGGAAGGGGTTGGAGTATTAAGTGGATGTCTTCACACGATACTTATGCGAGTGTTGGAAATAGAAGATGGGTTCGTAGAATTAGCATAAGAAACACCGCTGAAAAATGTGATTCTTCGTTCATTTGCTGTGTTATAGTGTTTTGTATCTGGAAACCGAACAGAACAGCTCCTCAATTATGGAAGATAATATACAACTTGTTTGAGGTTAGGTTCGATCTTGCAGGGTTTGAGTCAAAGCACTTGTACAATGATGTAAACAAAGAGACCCGAGGACATTTCCAGAAAGAGCGGCCGCAGGTTTTTCGAACCGTTTTGCTGTGTATATGGGAATGCTCACCCGTGTATTAGTCACATTCTGAGTGAATAAGCGAATATGTCGTTCTTTCTGTAGTACGACGATGATTTAGTATTTGATTAGTATGTTTGTCGTGTACGACAGAAAATCAAAAGCACGGTTTCCCATACAGGGGATCATTATGATAGCAGGCAAAAGTTCAAAACAAGGTTTGCAGTTTTCTTTTGCAAAGTGGGTGTCCAATAAATAAATAAACCTGTTCCGCAAAAAAATCATCATTCCTGTCATTTACATTTGCGAGTATTTTTTTTTGATTTCAAAAATTAGCCAATTACTGATAGTACCTATTAGGTCATGTCTTCGGAAGGTTTTAGCAAAATGGCCTTTGTTCCTGTTTATTTTTTGTAACTTAGAAGAGATCCAAAATTAAAATTAAAGCCAACAAAATGAAAAAAATTTTATGTTGAATTTTAGTTTGATGAAATATTTCATATTCTCCTTTGTTGGTGTAGTGAAGTGCGACAAATAGGCTTTTGTGCGCAAAATGAATTATTCAATTAAAATGTTGACGTTCAATTGGAACCATACCCAGATGAGGGCAAATAAAAAAGTCTCAGTTGAAAAAGAAGACAAACTTTGTCAAAATGGGTATTCTCCAAAATAGTCTCCAAAAAAATCCTGTGTTAAAGGCTGACTCAAGAGAGTCCCAAGAGTGGCGCTATTTCTTTAAACAAATTGGTTTTTTGCATATACAGAATGCTGTGTCCATATAAATCATTGTGAGATTGAGATAGCTAGGCTCAAATCGAAAGTCCTTTCATGAGAGAAAAAATACTTGTTATCAATTCCGGATCCGGAATTGTTCTACACAGTATCCTAGGCACTGTATACTTACACATAAGTGTTTACCGCATGGAAACGAAAAATCCGGTACATCTAAATCTTGGAAATGGGCATTTTAGGTGATCTGATCGGATAGCTGCTAGTCTACTGTTTTCAATAAATACACAAAACATATATTTTTCCATGCAGTTATATGTATTTCAAAACATGCTTAACTGACATTTCAAAGCACCCAGAAAGAATATTTAGGGTTTCAAAAAGCATATTCCATTAAAAACCAAAAAAGTGATAGTTTAGATGTAACGAGACAAGGTAAAGTCATTCAATTGACCAAATACTGGTTATATTTTATCAAGATTGTGTTTATTCCAATTTTCAATAGAGGATTTTCACTCTCTTCAAACCGACGAATCTGAGGGACAGTTGACTCCTTAGAATTATCTAACGCATGGTATTTCAGTACAATAGAGAATGTGTTTTCAAAAAGCCATTGCGTTAGATTTGTACCCTTCTTAGGGAGTGAACACCCATTTGGCTGGGCTGGCCCAAGGGACAAGTAAAATCCCAAATTCCTTTGCACAGTTCAATGCTTTCATTCCACCAATTATTTAAGATTCAGATAACACAAGGTCAGTTAGTCAATGTATGTACAAGTACACCCAAAAGATGTGGGCTAAACTTAGAAACCCTATCCAAATAATGCCGCCGCGGAAGCCCAAACCTTTTTAAAACCCAGGAACGGCGGACAGCGCACAGCCAAACTTTTAAAAACCTAGGTACGGCGAAAGCGCGAGCTGTACTGGGTTGTACCAGTTGGCGAATAAGAAACAATATGGTGATTTCAATTTACATTGAAAGATAAGAAAAAACTATGAACATTTGCGTTTAAATTTAGTTTTTTTACGATTTGGCATTTCCCGTTGTTTTTCCTTCAATAAAGTTGTTTTAAATTACGAAAGTTCGAGGTAATTTAGATTGAGCTTGATTTGTCTATTATTTAGCTTGATGTGTTCTATTTTAGCTTGATTTTCTATAATTGGGCTAATTTTGGCCTTTTTTTTTTTTTTTTTTTTTTTTTTTTTTTTTTTTTTTTAAAGATGTTTTAAACCACGAACGTGCGAGTTTAATTTAGATTGAGCTTGCTTTGTTACAATTTTGAGCTTGTATTTTTTACATATTGGGCTATTTTGGCAGTTTCCCGTTGTTTTTTTAAAATAAGAGTTGGGATTATGTCATGGCTATACATCGAGGGTGAAGCTATGGTGTTACACGGGAAAACGGCGACAGCGGCGACAGCGGCAATACCCCAGAACTTCAGTTTATATTTTATTGTTGGTGTGCTTGACTTATCAAGTCGGCCATGACGAATAGTTAAATTTTAAATTTAAATTGTTGATTTTTACGATTGTTGTGAATTTTGCCTTTCTGTTGTTTAATGGATAATTTGGCCTTTCCGATAGTTTTGGCGAATTTTGGCCTTTTCTTAAAATAAAGTGGGGAGTTTAGTTTTAAACCATGAACGTTCGCGTTTTAATTTAGTTGAGCTTGCGGTGTAACTATTTTGAGCTTGATTTTTACATATTTGAGCTATTTGGCATTTTTCCGTTGTTTTTTAATTAAAGGTGGGATTATTGTCATGGAGTATACATCGAGTGTGAAAACTTATGGTTTTACATGGGCAACGGCGACAGCTGCGACTGCGGGCGACAGCGGCAATTCCACAGAACTTCAGAGTTACATTTTTTGTTGTTGTGCTTGCGGACAAGTCGGCCCTGAGCGAAATAGTTAAATTTTAAATTTAGATTGTGATTTTTAAGAATTTGGTTAATTTTTGCCTTATATCGTGTTTTTTTTCAATAAAGTGGGGTTTTGTTACAATTTTGAGCTAGATTTGGACACTATTTTGGCTATTTGGCCGTTTCGTGTGTTAGTAAGAAAGTTTTGAGATTTTTGGCCTTTTCTGGTTGTGTTTCAATAAAGTGGGGTTTTGTGACAATTTTGAGCGATTTGTACACTATTTTGGTTAATTTGGGCCTTTTCCCGTTGTTTTTAAATAAAGTTGAGATTTGTTGTTAGGGAGAATACGTCGAGGTGAAACTATGGTTTTACAGTGCAACGGCGACAGCGGCGACACCCC
>JAMKCH010028127.1:0-18991 GCA_023653785.1 Ophioderma brevispina
ATTTCATTTCTTGCACGTGAAACACCAGAGTAGATACCAAACATTACAACTTCAAGCAAAAGTAGAATCACGTACAACCACTTCTTGTATTGGCAGCCATATTGGAATGATTGTTGCGTGGTTTAACAGAATCTTATGTAATAGGTCAACTTGAATGTTTTAATGAGACAGGCTGAAAAATTCAACTTTATGATTGAACAACATATTCATGTTTTTTGGTGGCCATTTCGATTTGTTTGCGTTTCTCTAACAAAATCCTCAGGTGTTTTCTCGTCCCTGGCATCCATCGTATTCAGAATCACATAAAAAACTGGTCTAGAAACATGGGGTGAAAAACACTATATATCTTATAAACAAGGTTGATATAGTTATCAATGAGTCTTAGCCTGGGACTTACACACAGGGAGGAATATTTTGCAATGATTATGAATTTTAGGGTTGATTCAAAACACCGTCCTTCCTGAGTGTTTTCCCACTGTTTATTATAGTATTAAATAGAACTGACAGTCAGTAGCCATGGTGGGGGGTACAGGTCACTGCCACCCCCCAGATCTGGGAAAAAGCTTTAAATCATGCTAATCGGCCCTTTTTTTGCCTGCACACCAGGAAATTTCACCTGCAACCAGGAAAATCTGCCTTCAAAACCAGGAATTTTCCCCCCTGACAAGTGACCCCTGTTATGCCCTTGCTGACAAGGACCATTGGGGAACGGGTTGGCGCGCATCTCTTCCTCGCCTTTCACCAGTGAGGTCTCGGGTTTCGATCCCCAGCAGGGGCTCATTCTCATTGTTTTTGTGAATTTGGCTTCTTGATAAACATACTCGTTCCTCAGGTTTTCTCAGGGTACTCCGGTTCCACTTCTTCTAAATCGACCTTGGCATAAGTCTGTTCTGGTATAATGGTTTCTCTGATGGGTTGCTGCCGCACAGCGCCTGTGAGCCTGTTTTCCGTGGATATGTTGCGCGTTAAAATACACAAATTATTATTAGTAAAAAGCATTTGTCCGGGGGGGGGGGAGGGCAGTTGTATTCAAAGGTTGATGTGCTGCTGAACATTGGACTTAATCCCGAATGCACCCTAAACAAGTATTTCCACAGAATCCCTAAACAAGCATTTGTCTGTTTTGCTACCATAAACAAGAAGTCCCTTTGTCATTTTTTGCTACCTAAAACAAATAAGCAATGTATATATACCCTTACTATCTGGCTTTACTCATGTTGTTTTACTTCCAAATTAACATATTTTTTATGATTATGATCTCGCGTACATCACAATTTCGGGTACGAAAAAAACATACCTTTTTTTCCATATTTTGTTGTTTTTTGACACCCTTACCATGTACGCGCGTACATTGTCTGTTTGAAAAAAGAGACACCCTTTTTACGCATTTTCTTGTTCATGCATCATATCCACCTTTTAAATGAAATTTTCAGGCATTTTGGCCTGATGCAGCTTCAGGCCTTTCTTCCTTCAGATTAATTTCCCCATTTTATTTATTTTCAGCCCATTTTAGGTTTGATGGATTCCCATGTCTGGCAAATGTTATTTGTCCCAATTCAAGTAATATGCACATTTCCATATGCTGTCCACCTGCACCAGCTGGCTCAAAGTGAATTCCCATGCCTGGAATGTTATGTTGTCCATTCTTTGTCTTGTATATGCACCTTCCTTTGCTGTCACCTGCACCAGCTGCCTCAAACAATGCATGGCAATAGTTTCATATTCAGTTTTGAAATGGACCCATTGCGACTTTCTGCTCAGTTTGTTGGCCGCATTCACTTATTCTAATTATATTGCATCTTTATAGACCGTATTTCAATATGACGTCTGTCATACAACATGTTTGTGGACAGAGCATACATTCCAAGACTAACATACATTAAATGCGGACTCCGAGATTTCCTGAGGAGAGCGCCCTCATTTCCACAAAAATCGTGTTTTTTTGCATGTAACAAATGCTTGTCCATATACTAATCACTGTGTGAAATTCTAATGCTTAAATCAAATTCCTTCTATAGAAAAATCACCACTTTGTTATAACATTCCGGATCCCGAATTTTTTTGTTATACACAGTAATCCCTATGGAACGTAATACTAACGTAATGTTTACTGCATCAAAACAAAATCCAATTCTCAACATGTCGGATTGGGCATTTTAGTTTACTCTTTTAGTTCTAGTTGACTCTTTTTTCATTATTACACATGGACAACAAAAATATTTCGAAATCTCTGAGTCCGATTTTAGCTGTCAATTGATCCATGTGTAGCGATTGCACAGGGATCTTTGGACAGGTGAATGTAATTTGTAGTACTGTGAATGCGTCTATCTTGTCCACCAACATGGCTACTGATTGAATCCGGTCCCTATATCAGGATATAAATATAACCCTAGCAAATAGAGGCCTATGAATCTCCCCTTACCCATATAACCACAAGCCAAAATATTGTGTCCCTTTATGAGTACGTGTATATTCCAATTTAACTCATATTTTTACAAAATTCAAGCTTTTCCCCCCCTTTCCCGATCTCTTTTTTTTTCCTTTTTTCCCTCAAGTTTGGTGGTACAAACATGTTCCATTTAATGGAATGGACCCTTTCTTTCCTCTGCCTGGCTCTTATTTCTGTTGTAAAAGACGAGGTTGAAACATTTTGTGACACCACTTTGCCTGACCCTACCCCGGACTTCAGCAGCCTTTACGGAATAAAGTGCTATTATATGTAACTTTATTCATAAAGGCTGCTGATTCCGCGTTGGGTCAGGAAAAGTGGGGTCACAAAAGGGTTTTTTCCGTAACCTGACATCTGACACTTTTTTTCTGACACACCTATGAATTCCGGAAACCTTCACAGAATAAAGCAAATTCGTATGTGTGTCAGAAAAAGTGTCAGATGGGTCGGGTTAAGGAAACTCCCCGTCGCAAAAATGTACTAGCCTTAGAAGAGTGTACGTTTGTTTTGCCATACGAATTAAAGATCGGCATCTTTTGTCCCACTTAACATGCTTGCATTTTTCTAAATAGCTATTTGTTTTTTGTATATTCTAACCCCTCATTCGTTGAACATACTACTACTACTAATTCGGCCTCAGCCGGAATCCAGTCTATAACTAATCCTCGTGCATTTCGGCAAGCTTCATTAAAAGGCGGCATTCCGCCGTCTTGTTCTGTTTTTTGATGCGTTCTTCTTTCTTCTTCTTTCACCTTCACGCTTCAACTGCTTCTAGCTCAATCACTGTTTGACGTATTGTAACTAGACTTTTGCATCTAGTGGATCGCCGACTTGGACCATTTAATTTGACATGACATTAACCCCTGTCTGACCTTTGACTGGCCCCAGGCGTCAAATATGTATTTAATTGTCAAATTTATTCTACAGATTACGCCGATATCACCAAACTGGTTCAGAGGAACCACTGACCATTGCTTCATATAGGCTGTTCAGGAATAAGGAGTCCAAAGATCATTACGGGGGTCATTTCCGTTTTGAAGCCAAACTTAGAAAATATTGAAAAAAATCGCTGTCCTTACAAATTATGTAATTTTGGTCTACCACTCCTGCATCCCTTTTCAGGATGTCTACATAAGCTTTTCTGCCCCTTGTCCGCTGTCCCTGGTTGAAAAAATGTAAATTTCCTGGGAAGACAGTCCGCATTTTTCACAGATTTCCCACTATATCTTATGTATAAATTTTCCCTCCAAATGGCCAAGTTTCCCTCAATGGTAACTTTCCTGAGAAGAGCTTCCCAAATTCCCCCTTTTTCGAGCCATGCCGATGTCCATGTGTGGTTCCCTAGAGAACGGTCCTACTGGTACAAGCTCATGGTGGCGGTAACTGTGGCCTGGCGAGCTGCATCCTTTTTGCAACCTTGTCTCCAACCTTAGGTAGTTCACCATAAAGCACAGAGTCATGAACCATTGTCTCCGTTGATGTTAAGCCTGTCCTCAGCATTCAGGTGTAACAGCATTGAGAGACCTCTCCAGACCTGGGGTTATGACCAGGTCTTCACACCTGTTTTAAGGGATTTATTCAACTGATGAGCTGATCCGGGACAGCGTGTATCCATGATATGGATCGCTCCACATTGTCCCACTTTTTGAGACTGGGGCACTTCTCTTGTTCGCACTGACTGTGAATACATGTCACAGTTGTGACTCTGTACAACACGAGACCAACGGCTTAACGGTCCCTTTTTTTCGAATGATGGGATGCTGCTTTCATGATTCCATTTGCCCATTTCTAAGTTAAACCAGGAGAGATCATTTTTCTGTATTTAATCATAGCTGGGTATACTTTCACATCAGAATTGAGTACCCAATAAATATCAGCAAGTGACCCCAGGCCCAACCGGGATTCGCACCCCGGAAATTTTTGGTAAATTTGCACTCAGGCAAGCACCCTAACCGCTAGGCCGCGCTTTCCTATGACATAAAAAGAGCATGTGGTCCAGTAGAAAAGTTGGCGTACTCCATACCTTTAATTTCGAGCCCTGCATAAGCCACTGTTTGTCCTGGCAAGGTCTTGTTTCACTTTACCCAGTGTAAATGGGGAGCTGTTGACGGATAGTTCATACTGTGCACCCAGAGGATGCTTTCAGAAAGCTCCACAATCCCATGCAAAACAAGTTTAACACCAGTGCAAATGTCAAATAAATCCCACTGAATTGATACAAGATAAGGCAGGGGTGTCCAACCTTTTTGCCGCAGGGGCCGCATTGGTGGAATCCACACTATTGCGGTCCACAAGCAGTATAAATGGGGGGGGCTTATTAAGTTTGGCTTTAATGACATGCCTCCAACTCTGGAAGTAGGACCCATATCTATACTATAACCATTTTTTGCTGCAAGGGACCATAGCTACACTTACGATCTTATTTTTGGAGCACATTTAACAATTTTCCTTTTTGCCGCAGGTTGGGACACCCCCCCCCCCCCCCCATGAGTAAGGTGTTTTAAATCTGTTCACCCTCTCTGCCAGAAGTCCGTCGATTGACAATTGAAAAACCTCTGCGAATAACAAACTTGACAAATACGGCATCAACTTGTTTTCCAAATAGACTGAGTTGAATTTTGACCTGCAAAAGGCATCAAGTTCACCAATGATGTCACCCCACCCCCTCCTTTCCACTAAGTTACATCATTGTAGCCGTTACGGAAATCATACAGTATGCAATATATTAAAGGATTAACAGCAATAATAACTCAAAACGTCTTCAAATTACTGTTTGAATTGGCAGTGGAAGTGACAAGTTATGTAACCCTGATATATACACTGGGTTAACCACAAAGCATGCATTGAATTGAATGATGGGACATTCTGCAAATCTTTCTCTGGGGGCCCATTAAAATTGGCTGCGAACTTCAGTATGTCAAAACTGACATCCATATCAGATAGTAAGAACCAGCATAAATAGTACAAGGGGCATTTCCAGGAAGCTTCAATTGTTTTTCAAACCTGGTTCTTGCATATTAGAAAAACTAAAATCCCATCTTAAGTGATAAGCGGTCTTTATGTAATAAAATGATTAGGGCCGATAATGAAAACCTTCTTGATAGGTGGTTTGCAACTGATTCAGAGAAATTTGCATCCTCAGGTCTATGTTCCTTAAATCTGCACTCTTAACAATCAAATAGATCATAATATGGTGTGATAACCACATACCTGAATGATCTATAGATACATTGTAATAAAGTGACTCACAAATCGTTTTATTCATACAAAACACTGTAGTGCAAATGAGTACAATCATAAAGGATGTTATTGTTTTGTTCTCCGTCCACATGCCAATAAACATCCGATTAAAAATGTTGAGTGAAGTCGGTCCAGCAGTTTGGATAGTAGAAGCATAAGTAGTTACTAAAATGACCCTTAGGACAGTGTGTTAAGGTGGGTCCCATCAGTCAGACAGCAGGTCACGCTGGCATGCTTTATTTTCTTTTTCACATGAAAACCATGGTGCAGCGCTGACCTCTCCAGTTGTTAGAAAACGTTTGAAACAACTTAGTTTTTGGGGCTCGTAAATACGTTTCATTTTACAAATATTGCAGAAATGTTGCTAAAAGTCTACTTCATACCTCAGATGGTATAATTATAATGATACTTTTGGGGTTGAAAAACAAGGATGAAAAGTGAAAAAAAAACGTGTTTAAATAATGCGTGGTCTTGACAAATTCAGGAGCCCCACATCATTTTAAAGTTGACCAAATCATAAAGGGACATCTTATCTGTAAAAAAGTCTGTGCATGTGAAGCTTTATCTGTTTTGAGAAAGCGAAGACCACGGTTAGTTCATAGATTGCCAGTTAGAACATGAATGCCCCTATACTTTAACATGGCGAAAAACATCACTGATTTGCACTACAGACCCGTGTGGGGAATCAAACAAAGAGCAAGGATGCGTGTCTTTTGTGTTTGTGCAAATCCATGCCTTCTGACCGCGTACAACAATTTCTACGGTTATCAATTGTGTCACTGTGACCTCAGGACTGACTGCCATAGCTGCTCAAGAGTGATTAAATAGTAATGAAAAATAACTTGTCAATAGAAGGTTATGGTAAAATAAATGAAAACCAATGATATGGGCATTTGTTGAACAATCACATAATTCATGATGGTTTCAGCTTTCAGATATGTAAAAATCCAATGTTTTTACATTTTGAATTTTAATTTGAAAACCCTACATCCTATTTTTATTTTCTTTGCAGCTTATGAAAGCTGCTGTACTTTTACATGATGTCCCTGCTGCGGGTATCATAGAAATATTCATAATTTCAGATATGGGCATGATTTCAACAGATTTTTGGGGAAAAATACCTTATCTTGAGTTATGAATATTTTTACAATACCCGTAGCAGGGAAATTATGTAAAAGTACAACAGCTTTCACAATCTGCAAAGAAAAGGGAATAGGATGTAGGGTTAGGAAATAAAAATTCAACAATGTAAAAAGAACAATTTTGTATTTTTTACAGGTTTGACATCTAAAACCATCAATGGCTCATGCAAATTTATACAAACCTTGATTTTTTCATTTGTTTTTATCATAACCATCTATTGACAAAAATGATTATTCATTTTGCAATTTATGGAACCCACCTTAATTTGGTGATCACATTGGGGGATTGTTTTTGTTCATAACCATAAACATCAACGGTCCTTAAAATCACTGGGTAATGCACAAAAATATGAACTTTGTTCTACCAAAATCTCAAGGATTAATGGAATAAAATTGGAGGGGTTGGTTTTGATCGGGACACCTTCCGTTAATACAATAGTAATAATACAAGGTATGTGATCTTGTCACCCACAGCTCATACTTTTTATCTTACGAATGCGTTTTTCGAGAAACTCGCCAATGAATTCTACCGGTATATTTCATGTTTGTACTAGGAATTAAACATGTACAATTTACTTTACAATTTTGCATTATGAAGGAAACATTCTTGAAGTTTTAACCTTGCTGAGTTTTGAAAGGCAATTGTATTTGACATAATGCTACAAAGTCAAAGCTTGTATGTGAAAGCAAAAAAAGTTTTTACCCACTTCCCTTTCCCCCCGACCTTAATGACTGTCTCATGAGAAAATAGTACATTTGGGGAAGGACAGTTTGAGTTTGTATTCATAACAGTAAAAAGGAAACATTCCCAACCTTAAATACATAAGCCATTGGTTCAGATAAAATAAAAATCCCAAAGTTTTTTGGCAAGTCGGTTTGAGGAGGGCCGTTAATCATGAAAGGCCCCTTTAATATTTCATCATATGGTACAATTTAACATTAGTAATACATATGACTTTAATGTACAGCCCCCAAGAATTAGCAATGATTGATTTCACTTTGAGTAATAAATTAGCACATTAAAATATTATTTAAATTAGTCTAATAATGGAATACAAATTACCTGGTTTTGTGTGCATAACTGGTGTGTGTGAAAGCAAATAGAATGAACCAGCAGATCTCAGAAGAAGCTCAGAAAGCGGGGTAACTTCTGGAATGTACCTGGCCCTTAGTGATTTCATTAGAAGGCAGGGGAAAATTCTGGATGACATAGCTGGCGCCCTACTGTATTACAGGGAACAGTGTGTGTGTGGGTGTTGGATGGCTATGAACGATTTCGAATTATGGGAACATTGGAGCTGAATCCCGAATTATGATTTGTAATAGGGCTATATTTAGCACATGATCTTCATTATAGAGAGGACCAGATCCTTCTCGTATTGTTTGAGAGGATATATAAAGTCCTGGTGAGAGAAGATGAGGGGGAGTAGTATAAACATCATTACTCCAAGGCGAGTTTAATACAATCGTGCTCCAAGTCTAGCAGAGTTTCCAAGTTGACAGTGGCAGTATCACAGTTTCAGTACTATTCTCCCATATAGTGGACATTGCCATAGTAGTCTCTGCTCCAACAGTTTTCGTCCGAGGTTAGCCGGGGTGGTTCGGTTTTGTATTCCGTGGCCTCTGAGTTATCAAGGAAACCAAGCTACAGCACTTTTCGACTTATATTTAGTCGACTCGAGCTCGGGAAGTCATTAGGAGCTGGTGTTCTTCAGTAAGGACAAGTCGACGGCGAACACATCCCACTATGGAAATGGAGTTTTGCGCTGGGAATATTCGCAGGACTCTTTGCAAGTTAGGCATCTTAATTGTAATCTCGCTGAAGCCCGCGTCTCGCGGCTCACACCAGGTAGTAAGTTAGTAGTTCATAATATAACAATTTATTATAGAATAAAATCTTTGATTATTGATTATACCTATTGGTTTGATTGAGGACTGATTAAACAACATTAAATAAATACTTTGTTTTAAACTTTGTAATCAAGTTCACAGTGAATTGTCTAGTTTTGAGGTTGTTTTGGCCTTGGTCAAGGGTGACCGTAACAAACTCAAAGAATACACAACCACTGACTATTCAACAAGTTGGGTCATTATTAAGGGTTTATAGTACACAGAAGAACAGCTCCCGACCCACCAAACACTACCGGAATAAACAAGACGCATTTTTCAAAAATCGGCTCTAAAAGTCTTGTTCAAACTTTCAAAATTACCAATTTTTATCCCGACCAGGATGTGATTAGTCGAGCGACATCCCGTCGTCCAAACAGACAAGGGATGCTGAAACGCCGAGCCGTAGGCGACAAGCATCATCGAATCAACAAGATCCAGCATTGTTTAATTGGCGACGCCACTTGTTCAGTCACCGATTAGTCGCCGACCTTAAAACGACGGCACAAGTTGTGACATGTTGCCTGTCAAGACTGATCGTCGATTGGTCGCCGAGTTTTGAAGACAAGAAGAAGGTCCCGTCACATGAAAGAAACAACACGCGACGCGACCCAACCTCTTACCAACTACACAAGACCACAGTTCTTTCCAAATGGCTCTGAAGTCGTATGCCAAATACAAGACGAGATGTTCAAATGACGAGCATATAGGCGACAAGCATTTTTTTGTCACTTGTTCAGTTCTCAGTCAGTCGCAGACCTCAACACAACAGCACAACAGTTGCTGATCAGATGCAGTCGGACGAACTTATCTTCTGTAGTCGACGATGAACTATCAAGTTGGCTTTGCATTTTCTCTCCCGGCTTGGAGCAGACTCATTGCCAACCACTTTCCAAATGCACAGAACCAATCATGATTGCACACCAACTCATGGACTCCGGCTTCCAAACCGCCTATGTGTTCAAGCGACCATCCCGATTCCAAAACCCGCCACGATTTTTTTAAGCCTGCAAGAAAAAATCGTTTGGCGGGTTTTTCAAATTTGCAACGTGCTCCCCCCCGACCACACAAGCCTGCAGGAAAAGACTGTTTACAGGACAGTCCAGACTTGGCCCAAAACTACACTGAAAAAGGGAAAAATTACTCACGATTTTTGAAAAAAATGGCCAAATCGGCACCAGTCTTGAGCAGTGTGGAAGTTGTTTTCTAGCAAAATTACATGGGTAATATAAGACTCCAGACGATGCACAGATACAGGCCCAGAACTTTGCCAGAACTAAACATGAAAAAGAAAAACTGATCACGATTTCGAAAAATTGGGCAATCGGCACAGTCTGGAGCAGTCTGGAAGTGGTTTCTAGCAAAAAATCGTGTGGTGACTTGAAGCCCTTTATAGAGGAGCAGGTTACCTTTAAGAACACAATATTTTAAAAGGTCATGGATACAAATACATTTCAAATCCAAACAAGGCGACAAACTCGTATTACGCGATGCGTAAACTATGTCCCGCCATAATGTTGCGATCACTAACATGCCGTAAATGCAAACTACAATACCCCCACCCCTCCCCAACAACCCGCAAAATTCCCACCCCCTCCCCAAAACCCCGCAACAACCACCCCCTCATCCCCAACAGCCCGCAACTCCCAACACACCTCCTCAACACCAACCCCCTGCAACCCCCACCCCAATATCCCATAACATGGCCTCCCCTTCCCCAATACCCTGCAACACCCTCCCACCTCCACAACACCCCACCCCAATACCACGCAAAATCCCACCCCCTCCTCAACACCCCCTCCACAAGACCCCTCACCCAACACCCCCTCCCCCACAACATGCCAACACCCCACCCCCTCCCCACATCAACACCATCCTCAAAAACCCTGCAACACCCCACCCCCTCCCCATTGGATAGTAGTCTCATGTAGCGAAGGAAGGAATTTTGCATATCTGGGACTACAGTTTCAGAGATCAGCCAATTATGATTTAATTAGCTCATTTGCATACCTTAAGCCTGCATATATCACATTTTTTCAAACCATGCAAAAGTTGTGCCCCATGATAGGCTCTCATGCAGCGCAGGAATTTGAGTGTAGTACCTGATGTACCGTTCAAAAATATAGCAATTGCATGATTTTGCATATTAATACTCATTTGCATACTCACTTGCCCGAAATAAGACCAAAATCTAATCCAGGTTCAGAACTCTTCAGCCAGCTTCATTCCATCAAGGTACATCATTATAAGCCTTACGGAACTCCAGAAAACTTGTACACAGGCCTTGCAGGAAAATTTTCATAATTAAATTATGCAAATTAGATACTTAATTAGCATATTTATGCCCAAAATCTAATCAGGTCGAGAACTCATCAACCCGCTTCTTTCCACCAAGTTGCATCATTGTTGCCCTTACGGAACTCCAGATAAATTGTATACAACATGGGTTAACATTTTTATCACGGACGAACGAACGGACGAACGCTGCTCATTTTACAGTCCCCGTTCCGAACTCGTTCGGCGGGGACAATAATTAGTTTACTCCAGTGAATGACACCATTCACACACCGTGATGGCAGCAACATCTATGTGTTTTGGGAATGCTGTATTTTTCTCAGCTGTTATAGTTCAAAAACTTGACATTAACTGATAACATTGACACCATTACTGTCATACTATAGAACATGCCAGAGGCATCATAACAACATGAACATGTCAAAGTAACAATAACCAATACAGAAGTTGACTCTTGGCAGGATTCTCCTTCCCTTAACTTAACCCCAGGCACAAAACTACAGGTTAGCCATAACTTAATTTATGTACACATTTTCCATCAGTGTGATTATAGTTTGACATTTATACTATTAAAATCCACAACCATTGTTCAATAGTCCTATGTAACTCAAGACATACGTACCAATGATGATAAAAATTGTCCTCAATACATATCATTAGACAAGGCACTCTCCTTCACTTTCCACTCTCCAACCACCCAGGTACAAAAAGAAATGTTTGGAATATTGGGGCAATCTACACTGCAGCGCAGATCCAGATCGGATCCAGATCTCGTATCCAGTTTGCGTCTACACGGGCAACGGCCAAACTTGATCCAGATCTGCAATGCGTACATGATGTGTTCACGCTTGGTTAGTGTCGCTGCACTTTAAGTGCGTACTTTTAGGTTACGCGTAAAGTATTCCTCGATCACCAAGGTTACGCGTAGCATTTGTACACTGTACGCTTCGAAAGGGCGCTGTACTTTCGCACTCACTGCGCCGTGTAGAGTTCTTAAACGGTCTCCCATGATCTGGATCTGCGCTCCGTGTAGATTGCCCCATTGTTTCCCAAACACTAGCGGACAAGACAAAACTTCACATTAACTGACAACAATTCTGTCCTGCTGTAGAACATGACAGAGGTATCACAACAACATGAACATGTCAATGTAACAATAACCAATACAGAAGTTGATTCTTGGCAAGATTCTTATTCCCTTAACTCAACCCCAGACACAAAACTACAGGTTATAGCCATAACGTAGTTTATGTACACATTATACATCGGCGTGATTATAGTTTGACATTTATACTATTACAATAGCCGTATGTAACTCATTAAGGTTCAAGACATACCAATGATGATAAAAATTGTCCTGATAACCCATTACTACTAACATGTATAGGCGCGGATCCAGGGAGGGGGCGCGCGCCTCCCGGTAATTCTGAAAATTCTGGCAAAATCAGCCCATTTTGGAGCAGTTACAGCCTTTCAGCCCCCCAGTAATTTTGACATTTTTCAAATCCTGGATCTGCCATTGATGTATCATTAGACTAGACGCTATCCTTCACTTTCCACTCTCTCCCACCCAGGTACAAAAGAAATGTTTGGAATATTGTTTCCCAAGCACATGTATGACAGCTGACATATTTAAGTGCAGTAAAATGTACTGCCCTTTAAAGGTGCTTGTTCCGATTTATGTGTATTAAGTTCTCTACTTGATATGAGAGCCTGGAACTTGCACATACCGTGGGAAACAAATTTGCGGTTTTGATGGCAGACGCAATAATGCATGTTGCAAAGCCCTATTCAATACTCTATTATTTATGGTTAACCACTAAAATGGGGGTTTTTCGCCAAAGGCGTTCTAAGAAGGAATTGGCACCTAATTCGCGCCTACTTGTCACCTCAGTGGCGTGTTATACGGCCTTCAATGTAATGAATACAAGTTAATCCCGCCTAATCGGGCGCTATATTACACCGATACAATTTGGCTCCGCCCCTTGTTGCAGATTTTTTGCTTGGACTGATGACGTTTAACCTTAATACATTTATTCATTAGACATGTTAAAAGACTATTCCATTAGCTGCATGGGTAAGGTAAGAACGGAAACTGATATCCTGATGTGCAGAATAATATGCGTCGTAAGTTACTGAAATTATGATAGAAACCTAAAATATAGTGATGATGCATACACGGCAGAGAAAATTTTAGAAAGAAATAAAATATTTTTTTCGTTTTTGGGTTTTTTTAATTATTCATAAAATATAGTGATCGCTGTAACAAGCTGTAATTGTAACAGTAATCTAAGCTCATTATAATTCCAACTGCATTCCAACTGACCTCTTTGCGTTTGTCGCATAATTACTTTACAGGTAAGTAAATGTACAAAAAAAATCGCATAACAGGACGTTGGAACAGCCGCGGCCAATATGCAAACAGAAGGGGCTAAACATGCAGACAAGGCCAAATAGTTACGGCGTTAATGACGGGCAGCAAGTCTAGCAGAGTAATGGAACAGTCTTACATAACGGGCGTTTGTTTTTTAATTACTGATAATTCAGATGCAAAATTGCGGCATATGGGTTCTTATTTTTTACCACATTTTTGCTTTTAAATAGTATTCCTTACATGCAAACACAGGGGCCTCATTGGAAATAAACATGTGCCACATGGATTTATTATGTTTTTTTATTTTTTTAATCAACTTTTGCTTTTGTTCTACCTTAGATAAATAAACCAACAGGTAAACAGGTGCTCATCTCGGTTCTACTGTTATATTTGATTGGCTACTAAATCATAGTAATACGATAATAGAGTGCTTTTTATAGCACATAAAACCAGCAGGTCTCTATGTCCTTACAAATACAAAACAATACATAGTAATGTACAACCATCCTGTCAATTGTCATTGCCTCAGAGTTTAAAAGCAGACACAAAAAACTATGGTCCATATCACTACTCCATGCTGTGACGTCAGCCCAGTTTATGATGATAGCAGTGTTAAAGCACAAGTGTTGCTCCGTATAACACGGCGTAAATCGTGTCCGATCACAAAAGCATTTCTATACACTCGCAAAAATATCTGCACCTGATAGCTGACCTCCACTGCACAGAGATAGCGACAGGGACCATAGGTAAAATAATGTAATAAATAAACGTTTTTCAGTCTTCCTTCACCTATTCAATCCCGTTTCCTCTTTTTGATGTACTCGCTATCCATGTCATTCTCCCGTCTACCGTCGACCCCTCTTTTTTTAGTTCTCTTATCTATCCTGCTACTCCATCCTTCCTTCTGCTTGAGTCCACTTTGCTCGCTTTTAATCTTTTTCTTCCATCCCACCCTGCTTCTTACGTCGTTTTGTGTTTTCTTTACACACGCCCCTCCTCGCCCTCTGCGTGTGAATTATGAGGCGTTGTCTTTTTACAGAATTCTTGTTTGTTTATATCTTGGGAATGAAAATGGATTTGAGGGCTTCAAATTCAGGGATGACCAATGAGAAAAACGATATATCTTCCGGAGTAAGTGGTAAATCAGGGGGGGTCCCAAAGCTATCGAACACGCACTTTAACACAACTTAAAAGATACTATATAAGTGCCAACATTTCACATGTTTTAAACCTTAAATGTGCATTACCTTTTCCCTTGACACTTTTACAGAAGTACAGAACACATGTTCCACAGTTTGGGAAAGCATTGCACTTTAAAAGGACTAAAGTCCATTCTTACTTTCTACTCACGTACTGCAATGCGGGCCAGCAAAAACGGATGAAAAAACCATCTGACTCAATGCAGCAGTAACATATATAGTTCAAAATTGCATGCACTACTGCTGGGTGCATCACAGATGGTTTTCATCAGGGCACAAAATAAAAGAGGGCTAAGGGCGATTACCCTCAGTTTTCACAAAATAAACCCCCATGAGAAATTTTGGCCTATGGTAAAATTGCACTTACGAGGGCTACTTTTTCGCAGAATTTGCTCAAATAGGCCCCCATAGCCCAAAAGTAATTTGTCCCTTGGTTTTCATCCACTTTCACTCTTGCAGTATGAAATGGACATTTGTCAATACATTGCCAATACCTGTACTTTACATACCTATAAATATAGACCTTAGTTCTTATTATAGCGAATTCAGTTATCATGTATGTGATTTTGTTTGTGTTTAAATGTGGGTGACCCAATCAATGGTGTAAATTTTCTCTTTCTCCTCACATGAAGTATCGCCACCAACACATCTCATTGGACGAAAATCGGTCCAGACGTTTGGATAGAAGGCAGCAGCCAAAATGTGTATAAATAGGGCTCAATACACACCTCCAGACAAATATTATATTTGCAATTGGTCTGTTCGTGCCCTTGATCTAAAAGCATCTTTGACATAACTGACAGAAACCATTCTAATTTCAGGAAAGTAAATAATCATTTCCTCATTCTTCCTCTGAATGAAATGTTATGACAAAAAAATATTCCCTACATGGGAAAAACAGTCACAATAACCTCATTGCAACTTGCAATAATAAATTGGTTTCAGTAAACCATGAATAACAGAAAATATTCTATGAGCACTGGTATGTTCCCAATTTCCCCTTGGCAGAAAAAATCGTATCTCAGTGAGACAATAGATGACATGGTTTCAGAATTTACTTAGGTTTTAGTGCAAAGTGTGAAAAAAAAAAATCATTTTTAGAGAAAACAACCATGTTTATTTTCCTTTCTAAGGTTAAACTTGTTCGTGATTATGATTTTTTAATCAAAAACCTGTACTCATACACCTTTGTTACAAAAATTGATTTATGCCGATTTTGCCCCCAAAATCGGACGTTTAGGGTGACAAAAAATTTTCCACCTACCAACTTTGAATACTACAGAGGCTATAATATAAAGACCCAAAAAAGTAACGCAGAATGTCTAAATACCCCCATTAGTTAAAAAAAAATTGGTCGATGCACAAAAGCATAACAATGATATCAAGACTTGTTGTGTTCTGCAAATTTTGACACCTTCTTGCTCCATTGTGATCAATATCGCCAACACAATGTCCATTTTACGAAAA
Source organism: Ophioderma brevispina (assembly GCA_023653785.1). NCBI lineage: Eukaryota > Metazoa > Echinodermata > Ophiuroidea > Amphilepidida > Ophiodermatidae > Ophioderma > Ophioderma brevispina. Next base: position 16,054 of record JAMKCH010028127.1, read on the forward strand.
AAAAGGTGTCAATTTTCAAAGGTTGCCAACTGAAGCTTATTACAAAAGGGTCTACATGGGGTGCCAAATTAACACGGCTGTCGCCGTGTCTCGATTTAAGCGCACTTGGAGTGTCGCGGATCGCTTTTTAGCCACAGCTCAATGTGTCGCGTGTCGATCTTTATATTGTGTGCCATCGGATGTCGATCATTTATTGGCATCGCATGTTGGATTTTTCTGCCTACAAACTTAATGGGTCCAGGAAAATGCGCATTTAGAGAGCGCTATTGCCGATTTGTTGGCAACGCTCTGTTTTTTTAGAGTATGATAAATTAGCATTATTTACTCCAATTTGAGCTGAAAATGTGGAGAATCAGTTACAATCCAGTTGCGATAAAATCCCGGGATAACATTTAACTTTATCACCTCGTTACATGTCACATCATCGGAAACATACCGGTTAAGTACGTACAGTACCTCTGTTTTAGGAAATCCTCTTGCATCGCCGTCTTAAAAAAAACGTTGTTCATGGCATGAATAATTAATCAATCGCCAGTCTTGGAGCTATTTTGGGTACAATTTTTAATAAGGTCCAAATTTTTGAGCCTAAACCTTAGGCTTTGTGTAAAGGACTACAAAGAACCCCGTTTGCGAATGGTGCAACCTGGTCGATGTAGTCCAGTGCTAAGCACGAAACATAATTCTACAACATTCGATGCTCGTTTTGAACAATTTAATTTTGTTTCCATAAATGCAGTGTGTCCTATTATAAGCGCTGAAAACTACGTCGAAATAAAGATTGATTTTGTATTCATAAATGTTTAGTGCAGAACATCGGTAAATAACCGTCTTCAATGCACGTGCGTGGATTGATTTTGTGTTGCTAATTGCATTTGTTGGCGGCGGTAGAAACTTGGCTGTTATTTTACATGCTATGCAGTTAAGCTCAGTTAATAGGTGTTAATGAGGTATGCGAGTAAGACCAACCCGACATTCGCAATGAGTAGTGTTGACAACAACTTTGCAGCGGAGAGGGGAATTTCCCGAGAATTTTTGCATCATATTTATCGGTCGGCGGGATTTCCAACAATCCCTATCACGATCAAAGATTAAACAAGTTGTAAAAAACTGACTCAAAACAGAGTCGACTAAATCTCTTATTTTTGTTTGGTCTATCACATAATTGTAATCCATAATTATTATTGCTTGTATAGCCACAGATTAAGATGATTCGTAACAAATTTTTCTCATCAAGGGCTGATTTTACCCCGTGTATTGAATGAAACATCCAGCCTTCCGTATGTGAAGTAGAATAAACAAAAACAAACAGGGGTAATAAATTTTAAAGAAGTCCACATTAATTTTTAAAACAATCATTTAAAAATACAAACCTAGATTTTGACACGTCAATAAATGATAATGTGTTTTAATTGCTCAAATTTTTTTTCATTTTCAGATGACTGAAAAGGAGAAATCATGACCGGCGGGCCGGCGCGCTGCTGGGAACTGCCGGGCAGATGCCGAAGCAGTTATACAACAAAATTTCATTTACAGAGATGAATTTTTAACCTGATTATTAAAACATGTTCACACATATACTGATACTGTCTTGAGAATTAGTAAAACTAAAAGACTCTCAGAGCCGCCCGGGAATATAGCGTTTTTGAAGGTTATTTTTCGTACGTCCTTAGACTGTCGATCGCTTGTAAGTTGTTTCCCACAGTTGGGTGTCGCGTGTCAAAGCATACGGAAGGTATGAAAGTCGTACGTCGGTTTTTAATTTTCCCCCGAAAGTCTCGTGTGTCGAACGATAACACTATTTTTGGAAAATGTCCGTCGCCCGATAAGAGACTGCGTGTCGAAAGTGCGCGGGATAGCAGGCGTGTCGCGGTCGCGCGTGTCGATTTTTTACTCCATGTAGACCCTTTACAAGTTACAAAAACACAACCATCTGATAAGTGACGCACACTTCACGGGAAGAATGCGGTCTTTCACTGACTGGCATCAATATGGCTATACCTTTTTATTGCACTTTTAAAAAGGGAGAGATTTTCTTATTATGCGTATTGTGTTGGCAATATTGATCGCAATGGGGCAAGAAGGGTATCACAATTTACGACGAAAATGACTATTTGATATAATTTTATGTTTTCGTGCAAATTGACCAATGGTTTGTAACCTATGGGAGTATTTTAGACATGCTGCATTACTTTTTTGGGGTCTTTACAGCCCATTGACCCTTTATAATGTTAATCTATCAGTTAAAGGTAAGTAACTTATTAAGATTCAAGTTATTTGTTTTAAATCAATTATTTCATATTTGCACACCAGAACCATTCAAATTTTAACATGTCCTTTGACACAACCTTCAATTTGCACTTTTGAAAAAAAGTTTGCTTTGCACCCATCGCATCTCTGTAAAGGAAGAGTCCCACAGTGATGATTTACCTGCAGTTATATTCAGAATTTCATGAGCTTCAATTGATACCTAACTTGGTTCATTTCGGTATAGGATGATTCCAAATACCAAAATGTTTCCCCTACCCCCCTTTATTTTTTCCACTGCGGGAAAAATATTGTTGTTCAATAAATTGGAACGACGAGAAAACTAAAAGAGCTCTAGGCTTGAAAAATTTATCGATTATGCCCAAAGAAGTCCCTTCTTTCACCCTGTCTAAAATTTGAAATTTTTTTTTAATCAATTTGCGGAATCCAATTTAACCTAAGATGTGGTGTTTTGAGAACCTGTTAGAAAAAAACGAAAAGGGTGACATTGTTGAAAAATTAAAAGATTATGCCCAAGACACTTCGCACCAAGAATGTAGTATTTCTTTTTGTCAAACTGCAAAATAATTTGAGAATTTTTTTTTTTTTTATCAAACAAGAGAATAGAATTTCGCGGTAATTCTCGGCTTTCGCTTTTCGATGGGTTTGGGGTTGTTTGTTTCCTTTCGGAACC